>VZTF01008201.1:602358-654999 GCA_013397755.1 Cnemophilus loriae | reverse complement strand
TTTTTTTTTTTTTTGGTCATAACATTCCTCATATTTACAATAACGAGGTATTTCTCGTGAGTTCACTGTTCAGTGATTTCTTCATGCAATCTGGTTTTGGACATTTTAGTTATATACCTTTAGGCTTCCCTATGTTGATTTTAAATGTCAAACTAATAGATCTGATCTTCAAACACAACAATTCTTTCATTGTGTTTTCCACCGCAGACAGGTGTTTCATGAAGCTGTTCTGATTTATTAGTTCCACTACAATTTCCTCAGGAATTGCCACAATGCGGAAAGTTATAGATAGTCACCTCATTTTAGACATCATGTCAAAGATTCTCTTACCATGGAAGATTTCAGCTAATCCTTTCTCAATATATTAAAATAACCAATTTGGCAAATATGAGTTTGGTTGAAGGCTTTTGTTAGGTGAGGGGATTTTGGTGATGTAATTTTTGAGTGATATAATTTAAATACGTAGTTTGTGTATCACATGTTTAGATTTTTGCATGGTCTTTCCCCTGGTTTTTGTATGTTTTTTTGCTTTTTCCTTCTGCTTATTGTGGAATTGTTGTAGTGAGACCTCATTTGAGCTTGTGCAGCCTAAGTATATCTCTGCCACTTTTCAAGTTTCCAGAGTAAGTAATTTGGGTTTCCAAATATTTTTTTTAAACCTTCATTTCTAAATTCAGAAAATTGATATATGCTAAAATGCAAAGTGCCTGAAAAGAGAAGCTGTAATACAACACTTTACACTTTCTCAGCTCTTCTGAATTCCTCCTCTTAATGATGTCCCAGCCCAGACTTCATTTCCTATCCCATTTAAATGTTGTGCATCAATATTTTTTAAATATTTGAAAAAAACTGCTGAAGTTTAGTATTAAGACATAACAGCTGTGAAGTGAACCCCAGAAAAGCTAAATATATTTCCAAGGATATTACTGTGAGTGAATTTAAACCCATGTGATATCAGATTCACATAAATATAGGTCAAAAATTATAAGTCAGCCACTAAAACTCTAATAGACATAAAAGTCATGGTATGAAAGCACTTCTTTTAAGAAGATGAAGAATCACCCGCTTCATAGTGTTATGTATATATATCTTGTGCCCTATTTTAATTTATTTTAGGCACTAGATACATGGAGATATAATACTTTTAAAGTATCTTCAAAATGTAGAACAAAGCACTCCTTTTGTGTGTGTGTATTTCATTTACAGGGCAGTATTAGAAATATTAGCACTACATTAAACAATAAATTCACTCTCAAAGATTTCTGTAACTCTCCTTTTGGATGTGAGGTTTAACAACACCAAGTGCAAGGTGCTGCACCTGGGCCATGGCAATCCCCAGTATCAATACAGGCTAGGAGCTGAATAGATCAAGGACTTAGGAGTAATGGTTGACAAGAAGCTAAACATGACCCAGCAATGCACACTTGCAGCCTAGAAAGCCAATCATATCCTGAGCAGCATCAAAAGCAGGGAAGAGTGGAGTGAGAACAAGGGGAGGAACAACTCTGCAGACACCAAGGTAAGCGGAGAAAGAGGGGGAGGAAGTTCTCCAGGTGCTGGAGCTGAGATTCTCCTGCAGCCCGTGGTGCAGACAATGGTGAAGCAGCTGTGCCCCTGCAGCTCATGGAGGAAAACAGGGATGCAGAAGTCCACCTGCAGCCCATGGAGGAGACCCATGCTGGAGCAGGTGGATGCCTGAAAGAGAGCTGAGAGCCCGTGGGAAGCCCAAGCTGGAGCAGACTCCTGGCAGGGACGTGCAGACCCATGCAGAGATGAGCCCATGCTGGAGCAGATTTTCTCGTAGGAATTGTGACTCTGTGGGGGAGCAGGAGCTGCAGCAGCTGTGCCTGAAGAAGTGCAGTGTGAGGAAAAGTGAGACGGATTGGAGCAGTTTGTGGAGAACCATTCCCTGTGGGATGGACTCACGTTGAAGAAGTTTAAGCAGAACTGTCTCCCACGGGAAGACACCACACTAGAGCTGGGGAAGAACTCCTCTCCCTGAGCAGCATTAGAAACAATGTGATGAACTGACCATAACCCCCATTACCTGTCTCCCCGAGCTGGAGGAGGGGGAGGAAGAGCCTAGGAAGGAGTAAGCAGCGAGGGGAAGATGTTCTTAAGATTTATTTTACTTCTCACTCTCCTGCTCTGATTTTGTTAAATTCAATTTATAAAATTCAATCAATATCCCACGCTGAATGCGGTTTGTCTGTGACAGTAATTAGTCAGTGACCTCTCCCTGTCCTTATCTCTATGCATGAGCTCTTCATCATATCTTCTCTACCTGTCCAGTTGCAAAGGAAAGTGATACAGCAGATTTGGTGGGTGCCTGCATCCAGCCACGGCCAACCCACTTCGCTCACTGTGCTTCCTGCTGTCTCACACCACTGCTCCTAATGATACTCTCCAGTTTCACAACTCCTTACTCAGGCCCAGAGTGGTAGAATGACTCCTGAAAATGATGTCAAGTACAAATTGGTAGGTACTTTATGAATACAAAACTATGACTAGGAATTAGATTATGCTTTTCAAGTGAAAACTACCTGTAGGTAGGAGTTCACCTGAAAAATTCACATTCTCTCCCTCTCCTGCCTCCTTAGTCTGGTTTAGGAAGGAGAACTTGAGACGTGATATTTCCATGTTTTCCTCATGTACCTGTTTACTGTGATTTCTTTCACAATGTGAAGGAGTTTTTCTTGGAATTCAACCAGCTGCTCTCATTGTTCTGTGGGATTCAGTGCTTATATCATGTGAAAGAGACAAACACTGAAGAACAATAATGAAAATGTAGTGGAACTGAAAGTCATGGGTGGGGCACTAGACTGTTTTTTCAGTAGTGAAAGATGTTTTAATGAGAATATTATTTTGCTATGAAATTTTACAATTATAGTAAATAATTACTCTGCCTACTTCTGTCTTCCATCTAGTATTTTATAAAAATAGCACTCATTTTTAATGCATTATTTTAGGAGTTCCTCATATTTCTTCAAGCTTCTTCTATATACTCCATTTATATGAGGTAAAATAGAAAAAGTGGTTTTGGTTTTTTTTCTGGAAGGGAGTCAAAGGTTATAGTTAATACACAGGAATGGTTGCTCTTCTCACCCCATCACAGTCATTCCATATATCACTAGTGACTTTTGGCACATTTTTCTTGAAACGGAAAAATGCATGGTGTATGATTGATTTCCAATTCTTTCAGATGATACAGTGACAAATAAGAAGCCAGAGCAATTTATTCTGAGGTGTCTGTTAAATATCACAAGATCTAACTTGTTAGAGAATCAGCCCATTCCTACTCATCTAATACCTAAATTTATCTTCACACGGTGTTTGCATGAATAGCAAACAACATGACATAAATGTGGATTAGCAATTAATAAATGGAGATTCTTTGCATTTTTAGTGTCACAGCAAAGCAATATTGTGCTGGAATTTTCATTACTATTCATGCACTATATTCTTTACATTTGATAAACCAGAACTTGGTTGAAATTTCTAAGCAGACCTTGCTGGGAAGATTATGGTATAATAAAAGAATTATTCATTGTTTTCGATGTTTTCTAATGTCTTGTCATTTCTTAAGATACTGTGAATAACAGCATTTTAACTAATAAGTATTTTATTGTTTATAAAGTAACAGTTTTTTGCTCAATAAAACATATGCAAGATCTCTTCTCCAGGCTGAACAGACCAAGAGACCTGAGCCACCCCTCACATGGCTTCTTCTCAAGGCTCTTCACCACCTTTATTGCCCTCCTTTGGATGCTCTCTAATAGCTTGATGTCTTTCTTATATTGTGGTAACCAAAACTGCACACAATACTCAAGGTGAGGCCACTGCATCAGTGCAGAGTATTTTTTTACCTAGACTTAAGTGAAGCCTTTGATACCATTTCCCACACTATTCTCCTGGAGAAACAGAGTGCTCAGGGCTTGGATGGGCACGATGTTTCACTGGGTAAAAGACAGGTTGGTGGGCAAGCCCAAAGAGTGATGGTTAATGGAGTTACATCCATTTGGTGGTCAGTCACAAGTGGTGTACCCCGGGGCTCGGTACTGGGGTCAGCCACAATTAATAACTTTACCAATAACCTGGATGAGGGCAATAAATTTCACCTTCATCAGTTTGCAGATGACACCAAACTGTGTGGAAGCGATCTGCAGAGGGTGAAAAGGCTCTGCAGAGGGATCTGGACAGGCTGGATCAGTGGGCCGAGGCCACTGGTTGTGCCAGGGGAAGTTTAGACCGAAAAATACGAAGCCCGTCTTTACCTTCTTTACCTTTCTTTTCTTTTCTTTTTTCCATGTTTGTTCTCCATGCTTATATTCCTAATTTTTGGAAAAATTTATTGAACGTTTCAAAACAAAGAGTGGAATAGGGTTTGAATAGGTTAGTTCAGCTTCATGTGTTCATTATTTTCTCATTTGAATTTAAATACTTAATTATCTATCTGAAACATTAATATCATAATAATCTACAACGTGAAAAAGTACTTGTTTTCACATGAAATTTCAGTGTCTTTTTAGTTTTGATCACTGTCTCTTGACCTGTCACTGGACATCACTGAGAAGAGTTTGTTTCACTCTTCTTTTCTCAGCCCCTCATTGACATGTGATGAGACTTGCCCAAGTCTTGACTTCACTAGGCTAAACTCTCCGATCTTTCTCAGCCTTTCTTCATACATCATGTACTCCAGTATCTTAATTATCTTTCTGTCCCTTCACTGGACTTTGTCTAGTATGTCCTGGGAGCCCAGCACTGGACAGAGCATCTAGTTATGTCTTTCCAGGGCTGAAAATACAGGAAGAATCATCTCCCTTGAGCTGCAGGCAATGCTCTTTCTAATGCAGCACAAGGCGTGTACTTTTCCCCAGAGCATCTCTGGCTTGTGTTCAACTTAGTATTCACCTAAGCCCTCATGTCCTTCTCCACAGAGCTGCTTACCAGCTCATCAGCCCCTCACCTGAACTGATGCCTGGCGTTATGGTTCCCCAGGGCCAGGGTTTGGCATTTATTCTTTAGTTGAACTTTAAAGGTTACTCAGGGACTATTTCTCCAGTCTGTCCGAGTGCCTCTCAATAACACACCCATCTAGTTTATCAGCCACTCCTCCCAATTTTGTATCTTCTGCAAACTTGATGAAAGTACACGCTGTTCCATAGGACAGGTCATTAATGAAGATGTTAAACATCCCTCTATTTGGCAAAAGGAGTGATTACCTCAAAACAAAAGGGGTGGGAAGTCTGTTTGTGTAGAGTATTTTAAGATTAATGTGTTTATTTTGTATTTTACTTGATTTAGAATTTAGAGTGCACATCTAGAATAATAACTTTACTGTAAACTCAGGGTGGTTAATTATCTGATGGTGTGCATGCAAAAATTCTATCATACCTCAAACAGTACTATTCTGTTCTGATGGATAATAGATTAATTAATATTTTTGTTATCTAGTATGAATGAATATACTGCTGAAATCTATTTTCTCAAAGATAAATAGATTTTTTCCCAAAACATGTAGTCTCATGGAAAAATATGAAAAACCAGAGTTAGGATGATAAATACAGTATTTTATGGCTCAAACAGAATACAAATAGACTAAGCAATTATATTCCAGTAATATCATCTTTTAAGGTTGTAGAAATTTCTATCATATAGCAGAAGCAAGAATATTTTTTAAAGCTAAACATAGAATAAACCAAGAAATACTTACAAACATGAAAACTGGTAGCCAAACTCTGCTCTCCTCAATAAGTTGAAAATAATTAAATTTATAATCATTTGTCCTTCTAGGTGTTAAATGCACAAACATTATTTTTTCCCCCCTCTCCATATTTCCGGGTTGAAAAAAGATCAGAATTGTCCAAAAGCGCAAACGCTTGTTCTGGGAGCATTTCCAAGCAAGATGACAGCAGAAGTACTGTGAATCTTACAAGTGGAAATTTTTTTGATTTTTAATTTAAACTGGCCTGTTCTATTTTGCAAGCTAAAAGTTTTCTCATTAAACAAAGAAAATTAATGTAAGTTTTACCCACCACCCAAAATCATACAGCATTTTTGGTCATGGGCTGAGTTTCCTCTGTTGTGAATATTGACTTATTTACTCAATTTATTTGTGTTACTATATTAATAGTAAATATGATTAATTATGGCAGGCTTTTTATCCTACTGAAAAGAAAAGAAAAGTTGTTTCTGCTCTATTATTGTAGTAGGGAAGCAATATAATCACACTCTCTATCTTTAATTTATCATCCTAACTCCACCATATGAAGTACATGTATCCTTAACGTGCAAGAGCAGTCTTCTAATACAGAGAAATTAAAACAATTTTCTTCACAATGGCACTGTCAGAACCTGAACCCAGGCTCCTGGGAGTGTGGCAGAGCCTATGCCGACCATCTTTTATATACGTGATCTGAAAGAAAGGGGTAGGAAAAGAGCATCTCTTAGAAAAAGATTTGGAAGCTGTCATCCTGAATGATGAATCACAATACTTTTAGGAGAGAAAAATCTCTCCCACCATCAGCTTGGCAGTGATGCTGAAACAAATCTAGCCCAATATTAATCTTTAATGTGTAACTCCTACGTGAATTTCACCTCTCAATAATTTCAATGGAAATTAGTAACCCCCAGGAACATCAGGTTTAGGGTTTCTTTGGGTCACCAGGTCTGCCTCATTTTCCTGCATACATTGTTGGAGTGCACTTGTATTCTTGTTTTGATTTGAGGAGGCACACTATGCTTTGAGAAAATGACATCTCATTAAAAATAAGAAATACTTCACTCCTCAGTAGTCTGATAACTTCTCTGTCATTTCACAGCTCTTCCTCTGAGCTCTATATGCTGATTATGCTGTCCCAGAATGACTGTCAGCAGGGGAAAGGAGTAAGTATTTTGGGATTTGAGCTACCAGCCTTTCTGTTTGAACTTAAATCTGTTGGCAAGGCAACTGGAGGAAAGTTGGAAATTATTTTTTAAAGAAAACAACAGTGATAAGATGGTAGCATATATTTTAATCACATTCATTGCTTTGTGGCACGTTGAAAATGCAAAAGTAATCTCTGCTATAATAGCCTTCCACATGATGCAAAACCGCAAACTTGTATAACTCAAATGTTCCCGTAATTCTTTTTGAGCCTTTCCTGCTGTGAGAAGCAGCTTCCCTTATTCCTTGGCCTGGAGGTCTGTCACAGCCCACAAATTAGAAAGTTAAAAAGATGGCAACATTTAAACTGTTGGCCAACTGGTCCATGAGGTTGAAATTCCCTTAGAAAAGGGGAACATTTTCTCATTATCTTTATGTTTCACAGTTTAATTCAAGATTTTTTTTGTGGCTTGTAAACACTCTCACCTCATAATTCATTTAGTTCACTGTCAACTGTTAAATCACAGATATGCTGACGGTTTGCTGTACACACATCTCAGTTTCTATCTCAAAACCAAAAAGTGCTAATTTGATATGAGGAAATAACATTTTTCAGCTAAAAAGCCTAAGGGTATATTCTATATTTTACGATTTCTTATGTTTAGAGATGTAACTTTTTTTCATCTCTATTTGCAGTTTCATTCTTAGCACTTCTTATTCCATTCCTGTTTTTGTTCAAGAAACACAATGCAGATGGTTAGACTAATGTGTCCCCTTTTTCTCACGGATGTCACGAAGTTCAGGAAAAATAAGAAAGAAAATTTTGCTCTTCATTCTTGCGTATATCATCCCAGATACTGATAGTTTCCCTATCCCTGAAGGAAATGGCTTTTGCATGAGGTTGAAAATAGTGAAAGGATCTTTGTAAAGATTACTGTAAACTCATAGACACCTTTGGAGATTAAAATAACATCTCTGAATTTCACAAAGAAGCTGAAGGGGAATAAATAACGGACACAGGCCATGTTTTTGGAAGTAAATTTGATATCTGATAATGGGAAAGGAAATTACTTATGATATTGATATTTGAGATTCTCTCATTTTGACCACTGTCAAGGCAAAAAGACAAGAATAATATGTATTAGCACCAGTAATATGAAATCAGCCAATGGTAGATATGGAAAAGACCAAAAACAACAGAACACTTTTTCCTTTACTAGGAAGGACTGTCAGCTGTCCTGGAAGTTTGACTTCTTGCCTAGAGCTTTTTCTAATACTTCTGCCATTGTCATGGCTTTCTAACTTTTCTCACCAAATTGAACTAAAGGGATCCTCCCAGTAGGACCACCATGAGAAAATTTGGAAATATGATAGATAAGCTTCACTGACATAATTAATAAAAATGAAAGATTTTCTTCATTTATTTTCACTGATCAGTTAAGACAGAGATATAAATTACATATATCTACTTTCATATTTCATTAAGTTTAAATTATGGAACAGCATGCCAGTCTGCCTGTTATTCTGTGGATAAGGGGAGATCATTGAACATTTTATGCTTTCATTTTTCGAGATGTTTGTCATGATCTTCCACAATATCCTTATAGCTACATTGGTGAAATATGGATTAAAAGGGGAAATAAGGTTGGAAAATTAACAGGCCAAAATCATTGTGATGAACCCAGCTGTAGATCAATTAGTAGTGTTGTACCTGAAGGTTTGATTCTAAAAACAAATACTGCTTAGTGTCTTCATTAGTTACATGAATCATACTGCACTTTCAGCAAGTTCAATGTGGCAGAGTGCAGTAAGTAGTCAATGCGTAGACATATTCATGCTAATGAGAAGCAGAGGAAAGGCTAGAGAAGCACGGAGAGAGGAGCTTCATGACTTTTGTCAAAACTGAACACAAAATCTGGACCCTGGGCTGGACAAAGACCTGTAGTAGAACTCAGAGTATCTGTTTCTTCTAGTTTTACTGCCTTCAATTGGAAGTACAAAAGAGAATATGACACGTGACTCAAATTCCCTTACAGCCATTCCAAGGCCCTGATGTCCTATTTGAGCATCTTCAGACTATGAGAGGCCACTCCATTGCCCCCTACATGGAAAATCACTAATAGGAAGTAGTCTAAGGGCCACACCATGCTAGTAAGTTTTCTGGTGATGTTCTTAGCCCAGGTACACTCTAGGGAGTGTACCTCCCTGTTGGTTGGGACTGATTGGATTGCTTTGCTTGTACATGCAGTTTTTTGCTTTACCTAATGAACTGTCTATACCTCAATCCACATGCTTTCTCACTTTTACTCTTTCAATTGCCTTCTCTATCCCCCCATGGGTGAGTGAGCAAGTAGCTGTGTGGGGCTTAGCTGCCAACTGCGCTTAATCTGTAGCAGCATATACATTTTTGATGATTCTATGATGATTCATTTTTAAAGTCTGTATCATTTTAAAGACTTTTAAAAATATTGCAAGTTATTTTGATTTTTCTTTTATTTAGACCAAAAAATAAAGTTCATGTGAGTTATAGATTTTTTAAATTCTGAACTATAATTTTTCTCTCGCAGTCTACCTTTTCACGTTTGGAAACTTGTGTATGTTCCTAATGCTCTGCTAAAATTTCTGCTCTAAAAAGTTTCCCAGCAGATTAATTTTCAATTTTGTGAAATGTGCCCAACACAGCTGTTAAACACGATTGTTACCCTGCAAGGAACTCGAGACCTTCCTTTGGATGTAGCAGAACCAATCAGCTGCTAAAATATCCCCTGTGACCACACTATTTCAATGAGAGCGGAGTTTGAAATGTTCTGTTTTGGGCTTCCCGCTTCTGGACAGGTAGCTGCGAGAAGGGAGCCCGTGGCAGGCCAGGCTGGGCCTGGCCGGTCCTCCCCCCTCCACACCNNNNCCTCGGGCCAGTGGGCTCGGCCCAGCCCCTGCTCCAGCCGCCATCAGCCCAGGCCCGCCCTCTCCGGCCACCGCTGGGCCAAGCCCCTGTCTCCAGCTGCCTCTAGTAGCCCCGCCTTTAGCGTCCTGGCCGGATGGGCCTGACTCCAGTCTGCAGCGCGGCCAGCCGCCTCTAAAACCCCAGCCGCTTTTGGCTGGCACAGCATCCCCTTTCGCATCCCCTAGCTCAGCCCGGCTGAGGTTCCACAGCTCCTAAGATCCCAACGCAGCCCGCGGCACTGAGAGAGCCACTTGCCACCCTCTCCTCCTCCCTCTTGAGCCTCCAGCCGCTGCGTGGCTGAGACCACATGACCATCCCAGCTGGCCGGGCAAGATTATCTCTTCAGACACTGATTCTTTCCTGAGTCAGAGAAAAGGGTGAAGACATGGGAGGGAACTATATGGAGACACTGAAGTCAGTGAAGGAGAGTAGAACCCAGATGAGAGGAGAATGAAGAGTTGCCCTAGCCTTGGTCTGAAATCCTCTTGTGAGGCTATGGAAGATAAATGATTGATCCGTCAGGCTGTTACCTGTAACTCATGACATGCATGGGGGATGGAGCATCCAAACAGTAGCCATGGGCAAAAGGTATTTGTGCTGAAGCAGCAAGCAGATGTTGGGATGGCTATGATTAAATGAAAAGCTTGAACGGAGAGAGATTGAGAGAGAGTAATAAGAAAACCTTTGCCCCGGGGATGGAAAAAGAAGAAGACTTTTGTTCCCAGAGAGGAAGACGATCTCAAAGAGAGAGATGAAGAGAACTTTTGCTTTATACTAGAACAGCTCATCCTTAAAACTATACCCCATAGGCTGACATGGCCCACGAAAGCAGCTGTGAAAAGGCTGTGGGAAGGACTTTCGCAGAATGATCAGATGCTTTTAACCCTGGGCGGTCTGATCTGCTGTCACATTAAAGTCACTAGACAACTGTTTCTTGTGGAGAAGTCTCCATGGCATGGCAGGAGAAACTCCTCTCCCTAAGTGAACTGAAGAAAGGATATTTTAGAGGTGGTAAACTAACTGGGAAATACCAGGTTTTGTCTCTTTACGTTATTAGCGGGGANATATTACCATTAAGTTCATCCTCAGATGCTCATAGGATAATTCAGGCTGATGGGCACCTGGAGATGTCTTCAGCCGCAGCCTGTGCACCTGCGTGGAGTAGGCTCAGATGTGAGGTCAAATGAGATTTTTCAAGGCTTCACCCAGCCAAAGCAGGAAACACCCCAAGTAAGAGATGGCCCAAACTTCCTGGGCCTTGACTCCGTGATTGAGTTCTCCACACAGGAAAAAGACTTCTGTTTATCTCCCTCCAGCCTAACTGTCTCATGTTTCAACTTGTACTACTGCCTCTTGCCCTCCCACTATGCACCACCATGAAGAGCCCACCTATGTTTCCTCCATTCCACCTTTTGGTGCTGGGGATGGTGCTGGGTGTACCCATAAACCTTCCCTTCTCCCAGCAGAACACATCCCAGCACTGCAACCTTTCCTCACAGGCAGATGGTCTGAGGCCCTTCTTGGTGGTTTCCGCTAATTGAATTCTGGTTCATCTAGGCCCAGAACTGGACACCATACCTAGATGTGACATAGCAAGTGCTGGTTTTAGGGCTTGGCCTGTGCCTTGGCTGAACTTCACAGGTTTCACTTGTGGCCTATTTTAGATACTCAGGTCCAGAGAAGTCAGCCTGGTCTTCTAGTTTTCCCATTGCTGTCATCAGCACACTTCAGAAGAGGTCACTGTTCTCTCCTTCAGGTCACTGAGAGAGATGTTCTGTCGGGAAAGTCCCAGAATAGACTCTCTACTACAGCACTGGTTGCCAGCCTCCAGGTAGACTACAGCCCAGTTAAATATGGTGCTGTGAGCCCTACCATCCTGCTGGTTAGTTACTAGTAGTTTTCACATCCCACCTCTGATCTCTGAACGTGGATACAGGAGCATTTCAGGAGACAGTGTCATAAACCTTGCCATACTCAAGATAAATGCCATCTGTGTCCACAGATCTTGTAATTTTACCGCCAGGAGCAGTTAGGTAAAAAATCCATGTTGACTGCTTTCAATCACTTCCTTCTTGAGTCCTGAAAGGTGATCCCATAGGACTCTATTCTTCTTGGCACCAAAGTGAAGCCAGCTCGTTTTCGTAGTTTGTGCATTTGTTCCTTTTGAAATTCATAAATGCCTGCAATGTTTTCTTTCCTGCAGTGGTTGAAGATTTCCCCCAGTCTCTTTGACTTGGGACAAAACACTTTTCCTGTAGTTATTTCAAGAAAGGTTTTGTCCTCTTTGCTGCCCTGATAAATGGTCTGGAGTGCACTCCTGCCACAATATCATGTTTAGTGGCCTATCCTCTGTCTCTGAAACACAGTCTCTCACCCTGTCTTTTGTAAATCCCATAGATGAGCTTTACTTGCCCAAGCTGCTCCTTCACATACTGCTGTTTGCTTCCAGGCATTTATGTATGTACATTTGAGACAAGTGTCTCTTTGTCCGGTTTCCTCACTCCTGAGGTCTCCCTTGTTCCTGTCATCCTGCACTCTTCTCCAAGCAACCCATCTGGATTTTCCCCCTGGACTGTGGGTCATAGTCTTCCTCCCTGGTCTCAGTAGTTTGAAATACTTTTCATCAGTTCAGCTGGTGCCTTGACAATTGTGCTCTTAACACATTTTATCAAGTGTATCTCATCTTCGCTTTGCAGTTCTTCATTCTCAGAATGGGTCTTGTTGTTTTAAAATCTGCATCCCTGCCATCAGCACCTGCCATGAAAGCAACTACTGACCCACGAGATCTATACATTGCTCCCCAGACCTTTCCCCCTCATTTGCAGAACAATGGGAAAAATATCCCCTTTTATATTCTGTAGCATAAATCTGGTTCCGCTTGCAGCATCAGGTCTTGCTGATGTGCAGGACCTCCCTGACACCAGCAAAAAGGTCCTCCCCAGAAGCAGTGCTGAGAGACTGCTGCACAGAGTTGCTTGACTAGATGAACGTGGCAGCCACACAGCATGAACTGTCCAGTGGAAACAGCTTCTTGTCTCTACCCAAAATGAAATCATGATGTATGCAGTACAGAGTCACTGCTGTCTGCCTAAAACACCTCCACTATGAAATCTAGCCAGCTCCTAAGTCTGGGTGCTTCCTAGGCAGTAATTATTTTTGATTATTGCTAAAAAATATCCTGTGAAGTTCAGATGTAATAAAAGCGACTCACAGAACAGACTGACTGTGCACTAGCTCTACTGACTGTGTACTAGCTCTACTGACTGTGTACTAGCTTTTACTATTAAATTTTCAGATAGGCTGAAGGATGACCAAAAAATTGTCTAAACTCTTCTGCATACAACAATATAAAGCATTCAAAATACCAGAAGTCAAGACATTTCACAAAGAAATAGGAACCTTACATTTACATTTTCTCTTTATTATTAGAGACAGTAACTTCTTTTTTTTCCATCAGAATTGCTTTCACTGGAGGAAAAAAGTTGTAGGAAAGAACTGTTTATGGTAAATTACTATTTTAAAGCTGATGGCAAATATTTTGAAAAGGAAATCATGTTGATTTCACCCTGAAAGTTTCATGGTATTTTTTTACTTTTATAGCATTGATTTATGAAATGTTTTGTGTAGTTTTGTGAAATTACATATAATTAAAACAAATAAACCAAAACACAAATAATTAAAACAAGTAAAATTAACCTGTTTTGAGGGAAAAGGTAACTGTAAAACTAGTCCTTTGGGATGGGAAAAGTGTTGCAATATCAAACACATTTTAGAGTTTAACAACTGGAATAGCTTGAATTTCTGTATTGACAGTCACCACAAATGTAATTATAGTTTTGCATTTTACCTGCAGTGATAGTAACCAAAAATGCACTTGTGTGTCCTTTTGTTATAACACAGAAGTATACTCTACATTTTAAATTACCTTTTGTAACTTTGAAGACAGCGTTTTTCTTTTATAAGCATAGAGAAAAAGAGAGTAACACATTCTGAGAAACAGAGATTTTAAAGTTTATTAATAGAACATGATGTACTACACTACTGTACCTGATATAAAAATAGGATGAAGCACTGAAGCACTCTCTTAGGAATGTTTCTGTTGTCATGTATTCCTAACTTGCTTGTTTTGGACACATAGGCACACACAGACACAGTTACATCTCTATAGCTATATATCTATAGATCTATATATCTATATATCTAACCTATGTATCTATAAAGAGATATCCATATAGAGATATCTATATATCTATCTCACAGAAACTCAGAATGTTGGGGTTTGGAAGAGACCTCTGGAGATCATCACAGTTTTGAATATCTCCAGGGAGGGAAAGGGAGACTCCACAAACTCTGTGGGCAGTCTGTTCTAGTGCTCTGTAACCTGTACAATAATAAATTTTCGTGATATTCAGGTGTAATTTCCTGTGTTTCAGTTCGTGTCAATTGCCTGTTATCCTGTCACTGGCCACCACTGAAGACAGTCTGGTCCTATCCTTTTGACACCTGCCCTTTGGATTTTTGTATGCATTGATGAGTTCCCCTCTCACACACCTTTTCTTGAGGCTGAGCAGGCTCAGCTCCCTCAGCCTTTCCTCATAAGAGAGATGCCCCAGTCCCATAATCGCCTTTGTAGACCTCCACTGGACCTGCTCCAGCAGTTAATTGTCTTTCTTGCACTGAGGAGCCCAGAGCTGTACACACTACTCCAGATGTGGCCTCACCGGGGCTGAGTAGAGCCGCAGGATTACCTTCCTTGACCTGCTGGCCACCCTCTTCCCAATGCATACTAGGACACCATTGGCCTTCTTGGCCACCAGAGCACTCTGCTGGCTCATGTATAGCTTGTTGTCCACCAGGACCCCCAGATCCTTCTCCACAGAGCTGCTTTCTTTTCTCTCTGTATAGAGTGGAACAAGTGAACTAACCACATTTTTTCAGTAGTTGAACCAGGAGAGACACTTGTGTAATATCAGGAAACCATCACTTACAGTGTGTAAAAAACACTAGAGAAAGATCTCTTAATTTTTAGATGAAGGAAATTTAATAAACATATTTATATTTGTATTTATATTTTTATATACTTATTTATATATTGATATACATATGAATATATATGATCACATCTATAATATATATTTATATAAATCAATATAAATAAGAACATAAATCTATATATAATAAACAAATAAATTTATATATTTATATAGATTTTTATGTGTAGGAATACACATAAAATACAAAGAAAAGCTGTTCTTGATTGTTGAGCTGTTTTAGTAAATTTAAAAATAAATTGTTACTTTAGCTTACTAGAAAAAATAAATCTCCCTTTGCCTACTTAAATTTGTGGCTGTTCTTCATTCTTCATTTATTCTGACTTTGNTGAGGAGCCCAGAGCTGTACACACTACTCCAGATGTGGCCTCACCGGGGCTGAGTAGAGCCGCAGGATTACCTTCCTTGACCTGCTGGCCACCCTCTTCCCAATGCATACTAGGACACCATTGGCCTTCTTGGCCACCAGAGCACTCTGCTGGCTCATGTATAGCTTGTTGTCCACCAGGACCCCCAGATCCTTCTCCACAGAGCTGCTTTCTTTTCTCTCTGTATAGAGTGGAACAAGTGAACTAACCACATTTTTTCAGTAGTTGAACCAGGAGAGACACTTGTGTAATATCAGGAAACCATCACTTACAGTGTGTAAAAAACACTAGAGAAAGATCTCTTAATTTTTAGATGAAGGAAATTTAATAAACAAATTGTTACTTTAGCTTACTAGAAAAAATAAATCTCCCTTTGCCTACTTAAATTTGTGGCTGTTCTTCATTCTTCATTTATTCTGACTTTGGTTTTGCTCTATGAAAACAGAAACATAACTAGCAGAGTAGGGACAGCAGTATAAAAAAAGCAATCGATAGATTAAAATTGTATGACTTTGAAAGAGGGACTAGATTAACAATTTTGTTTGGTGTTAGAAAAACTGACATCACATAGGAATAGATTTTGAAAGATATGTAATCTGGACATTTTTAGGACAAGTTCTGAAGAAGAAATAGAAGGATGGATATCTCCTTCCTTGTATAACCCCAATATTCATCATCTTTGAGCTAACCCTAAATGTTTCAGGTACACCGCACTTGTAACCTGTTGCTGCATTAGGCCACCTGGAGGTGTACCAAACAGTATAATTCCCTGGCTAGCCCAGTCTCTTTCAATTTGCTGACAGAATTCAATTTCAGGGCAGAAACTGAAATCCTGACCAGGATGGAAACACTAGAAGTAAGAAGATATAAAATTAAATGAAGCAACTATTTGTATCAGTCATTTGCAGCATTACTTGGGAAGATTAGACATTTTTTGCTATGTACCATTCAAACTGACATTCTATAAACTGAAAAAAGTAATTCTTCTTGTTAAAATTCCCATATAAATAAGCGCTATATTATCCACTTTTATTCATATGAAGAATCAGTTTTTACACTTAATATTTAATAGCAGCTCTGTAATTATTTCTGCAGATAAACATTTCGAATGGACTGCGAGGACTGGTGTGTGTGACACTGGCTATATTTCAGTAACTTTTCATTTGCCTTTTAGGGATCAGTAGTGTCTGAAGACTGGAGAACAGAACAAAATGCACACATTTTCATTAATGGGTCTTGGGTTCAAATCTACTCTAGGCCAAACATAACTGAAAACTAACACCTGACGGCAGTTACTGAGAAGTGTGAAATTTATTGTCAGTCAATAAGAAGGTTTCAAGATTAAGAAAAAGTTTGTAAAATTACAACCACTCGGCAATCTAGAGTACTGCTAGCTTGACTATCTTGATGTTTTTTTCCCACAGATCATCTCACTGAAGACAGTTGACGGATAATCAGTATGTCAGTTTGCTTGAATATTGTGAAATTATCCTTTTATATCTAAACGATAACAGTCTCATTTTCAGATATTCAAAAGTCTTTTCACCAATACAGGTTTTAAACATTCTGACGGAGAGATACATATGTTCAATATGTGTCACTGAATGAAAAGAATTCGTAGTTCATAGCTAGATCCCAGGAGCTGTGAGAGTGTTACCAAACAAGTTATATTTCTGTAAGAAGTGCAGGAAGATGTTGGAAAATTTTTTCAGCTTTACCACAGTAGTGTATGATCCCTATATTCATGCTTAACACTGAGTTCTGTACAGTGCTTAGTACAAGTGCCAGAGATTAATGTAGTCACAAATCCCTAGATCTATAACTAATGAGTCTTGTGCCAGCTAATTCTTCCTTGTTTATTTATATCACTTATTAGTATGTGATAGTAGATATCTTCGTTTTGAAAACAGGATTGTGTGTCACAGCAAAGAACAGTAAGAGAAGTAAATTACAATGTGACCACATATTTCAGATAATCTGAAGGAGAAAAGATTCACTGGACATTCATGCTTTGAGGAGAAATCCCTGTTATCCAGTGTTGCTAATAAAATAATGTCGTCATTCTAACCTAGTAAGTTGGTTGGAGAGTTTATTTCCTGATGTTTGGTGACAAGGGCACAAACACTCTTTAGTGACTTCAATAGTAATAAAAATAGATTTTTTTTTTTATTTGGAAATATAAAACTCTGTGGTTTATAAAACTGTGGAATACTATATTCTTGTATAATCCCCAAGAGAATAAAAAATTATTACAGATATTTAGGGGATGAGTAAGGTTTTCACCTGCTTTCACTTGTCAGTCAGCTGGATTAACAGATGAATGGGCATCCCAGCAGAAAAATATGCTTATATTGTCCAAACAAGAATTTTGATTGTTTTCCTGTTTGTGTTTAAAAATTCATTTAGAATAATATTGAAGTTGCTGAAGCTATGTATGGAAATGGAAGATTACCTATAGTTCAGCGAAGTCTTATCAGTGGTCACTAGAAATGTGAAACAAACAGAATCCCGTAGCGAGACACTTGTGAAAAACAGACAGGCAAAGAGTAAAGTGCAAGATACACCACACTTTTAATAGAATTTAAGTGTAAAGTGAAGCGCGTCTTAGAGGTGATGTAATTTTTTATGTACCAGACACTATTGACAGCTCAGGGTGGCCTGTCATGACATGATGGAAATGCTGTGTGTATAGCCCAGAGTTTTCTGGATAGTAATGTTTTTAAAAAACACTGTGTTTCTCTTGAGGGCATCGTTAAAATGAGGTTTCAAAAGCCTTTTAGATGAGTGTCTCAAACCCATGATCTTACTCTCATGAAGCAACGCTATAAGCAAAATACTGTATGACTCTCTGGGAGGGAGAGAGAGTGGGTGCTGGGGCAGAGCTTGAAATCTTTGAATTATTACTGTTAGGTCTACTGTATCAAGTTTAATTTCACCTGTTTAGTTCTCATTAAATCCATCATTCAGAGTTGCTTTCTGACAAGATAAATATGTTCGTTTTCTGTTCTTCATATTCTGTCACAAGAAGATATATATACCGCAAAATGAAATAGTATTTTTAAAGCATGTGTCTGTAGATAACATATTGCAATCTGCATATATCTCTACAAGCCTCATCTGGATCAGTTTTTAGAAAGACTATAGAAGTATAAATGTCTTATCCACACAATTTTTCTTTTGGTAAGCAAACTTAGTTTGCTTATGAGGAAATAAATATGTTAGAGTCAAGTTAAAATATAAACATTTTCAAAGTTTTAATTTTTAGTTTGCATGTGCTTTTTTATGAATAAAATAGCATTAATGAAATCCCACTAATGAGCATAGCATGACCACAGTGTCACACGCTGTCAGGTGAATATTTGAAAGAAAACTGAAGGAGGGTTTTTTTTCTGTCTTTCAATGTTCTACTATCTGATCTAATAGAGATTCAAAAAACTGTTCTCTGTACTTCAATCATCAGAGCTGCAATTATAATATACAATCAGATTAAATATTATCATTTTGTCTGACTGTGATCAATATGATGTACACACATCTATTTTAGTAGATGGAGTAATAGAAGTGCTAATAGAACTGCTTTCTAGGTTTCGATGAGTTTGAAGTAAAATGACTTAAACTCTACTTTTTTATAGTATTGTCTCTCTTTTATCCTGAAAATGGCATATTGTTCAAAATCTCCATCCCTGAAGATAGTCAAAAGTCATCTGCCCTGGCTGATCCTGCTTGAGCAAGGTGATTGTACAAGGTGACCTTCTGAAGTCCCTTTCAACCTCAACCATCCTATGGTCCTGTAGAAAAGTAATGAAAAATTGCCAGTGTTAAGGACAGTTACACTGTCTCATTCACTTTTACAATTACTCTAACTCCCAAAAGAGAAAACATGATGAAAAAGTCAGAAATCTAGGCTAGAGGAAATTTATAGAAAACAGGCAGTACATTTCTGTTTCCAATAGCCCCTCACAAGGCTTTTTTGTATGACTTTACTGAATATTTTTTTTGAAATCCCTTTTTTTTCCTGAGATCCATGGTCTTCTGTGGTGATGAACTGATGGCGTACCATGGGTTACCCTGCAAAATATCTGTAGAAAACTGATAGTGTTTTCTGAAGCACACTATGAAAAGTCCTGAACATTCACACTCTCTAAGAGGTGGTAACTCTTGAAGAAAGTTACGATCGTAAAACACTTGATTTACCTAGAGATGCTCAAGAGCTTCAAGAAAAGTGACTACCGTGCTAGCTGTCTACTAAAATAACATTTTTGAAGCTAAGTGCTTTAAGGTGTTGCCATATACACTGCCAAAAAGCTGAAAGATTTGTTTGCCTCTGGTCCTAAAAAAAAAGTTTAGGCCACATAGTTCTGAATCTGTGTTTCAGACTGAGAGAGGGTACAATTTTGATGGTGTAGGTACAGAACTCGTTCCAGGTGGACAGCTACCAGATCCTTTTATCAATTAAAAAATATGAAGAGTTGGGGCAAATGATTAAAGAAACCCATGCAACTTATATTTGGCAATTAAATATTATTATGATGTTTTAAATTTAAAAACTTGATGTCAAAAAGTTTGCTTTCGTTCTTGATACAAAAAATTGATATTCTTCTTTCAGATACAACCTTTACTTTTTTATTCTAAACTAATGTCTTTCTTTCTCGAGATGTACCTTTGTTGCTTCTCTGGGCATTCTATCTCTCTTTTCTCTTTTTCAGACACTACCTTAAAGCAGAGGTCTTCAGCTTCTTTCTTTTGCTTCATTATCAGTAACTTTGGTAGTTTCTGTCTCAGGGTGCAAACTGTAGATTGAGTTTTCAACAGCCACGTCTATTTTGTTCAGGTCTGAGGGCAGATGGTTGCCCTTTGGAAAGGGCAGACAGCTAAGGCGGAAAAGGTGGTTATATATTTTAGTTGATTTAAATCAAGCTCCATACTGGGCTGTGTAAGCAACCAGGATGTCCCTAGGAGTCAGAGGGCTCCTAGATACATGGAAACTTTTTTAGGAGTCACTTGTTGAAGGCTGATAAAGGAGATTTCAAACATTATGATGAAAATTCTACTGAAAAACTTTGGTGGACTTAGTTTCTGAAATAATTCTTTCATTAATTTAATAAACTTTTACAATAATTTACTTTCCCCCATTAGCAAAAGACCCCTCAAACCAACCAACCAACTAATGCAAACAAACTAACAAACAAAAAACCAAAACAAATAAAAGACAAACAAATCATAAACTGTTTAAAATAGTCACTTCTTGTAAGTATTTTAGGTCGGTAAATTATACTGCATTCAGCACAAGGACTGGTTGAAAGCAGGTGGGGTTTAAGCCTATACTTGAATTACATACTGAAATCTACAACTAGACTTGTCAATGCATTGAATCTAGTCAGAAGGATACAGTCATGCAATTTTAAATCACCCATAGTGGCTGGAGGTTTGTTTCAGTGAGCTTAATATTCTATGCTATACCCACAAATGATTACAAAATACCCCTTGATGATAAAGTAATTTTTTACTATACAGTACTTTCCCCATTTGTACTTTCCCAAACATTACATGTCCTCCAGAAGCAACTCATAAAAATTTGATATTTATGCCATCCATTTTTTTTCAGGAGACCAACCATCTCCTTGATTCTACATAGTTACTGAACACCCATGCTTGCAGACACCCAATAGAGACAGACAGACAGGCACACACTCCCCCGTGCACCCATCTCCAGCCTCTGGCTGTGCTCAGGTCTCCCTGAGGGCTCTGCTTTCCACACTCCCTCTGTGGTGTGCCTTTCTTAGCTACCCTATTTTCTTTTCCTTTTCTCTCCAAACAAATTCAGGTGTTATGTCACAGCAAAGGCAAATAGAAGGAGTGGTGGAAAAGCATGAGGGAGGCAATACCCACCACTCAAACTCAGCCACAGTGGTGACTGTGCAGCCAAGACATTATTTGAGAGACTTCCCCACAAATTTCACAGTTTTTATGCTCTTGAGTTCAAAAAACCCACAGACCTACACATGAATTCCAACTTTGAAACAAATTTTGAAACATGCTTTTCTTCTAATTTTACTAGACTTGGGTATTTATGTTGAACTATATTATTCCTTTTCGCTCAAGCTACAATCTAATACTAGGACAGTGTTTGGTCTGAGAAAGGTAAGAGGCTGAAAAGAAGAAAGGAGGGGCTGAACTAGGCATGAAAAAGAGCATTTTCAGGGAGGACAGCAGCCATTTTATTACAGAGGAGTGCAAGGGGTCAGACTTCAGACGGACTTTTTGCTCTTGGAGAAATTCTGACTTCATGGCAACACAGATCTGCTTAAAGGAGATTCCAAAATTTATTCACTTTTCTTGTCCCTTGAAGGCTCTTTCCTGGCAAAATGTGTGGTAACAGCTTGATATCATTCACACCTCATTAGCAACAACAGTCTCATGGTCTCTTCTTCGTATTGTTCTCTCTCCATATGCCTCCCCCACACCCTATCAAATAACAGAAATAGAGCGACAGAACATGTGGCACTATGACTATACAAAAATTAAGGCTCTGGATTTGTGTCTCACAGAATGTCGGTATTTCTCTTTCATTAGTGCTTCATTAAACAGGTTTCACTTCTAGAAGACTGTCTCATTTCAGCTATCTGTATTACATATTTTTTAACTAAATTAACTTAGACAGCAGCCTTGTATATAAGTAATGACATTATGGTAGCTTGATTTTGCCATATTAAAATTATACTGAAAAGCCATACAATGGAAATACAACCCCACTGTTTGCCATGACTCATCCAAACTGCACTGAAGAAGGGTGAGGCTTCAGAACATTTGCAGTACATTGATGACATCATTGTATGGGGGAACACGACAGAGGAAGGTTTTGAGAAAGGGGAGAAGATAATCCAAATCCTCCTAAAGGCCAGTTTTGCCATAAAACAAAGTAAGGTTGAGGGACCTGCCCAGGAAACTCAGGTTTTAAATGGCAGGATGGATATTGACAGACTCCAATTCATGTGGTCAACAAAACAGCAGCTATGTCCCCACCAACCAGCAAGAAGGAAACTCAGGCTTTTGTAGGCGCTGTGGGCTTTTGGAGGATGCATGTTCCAGATCACGGTCAGACTGTAAGCCCTCTCTATCATGTGACACAGAAGAAAACTGGTTTCCTGTGGAGTCCTGAACAACAACAAGCTTTTGAACAAATTAAATAGGAGATTGTCCATGTCCCGTGGACCAGTCAAGAGAGGACAAGATGTGAAAAATGTTCTGCACACTGCGGCCAGGCAGAGTCTTGGGAGTGTCCCAGAGTCTCAGGAGTTTCTCCAGAAAAAGTACCTGGGAAGGCTTGAGAATGATCCCTGAGGATGTGGAATGGGAAGTACAAAGGATCTCTGGCCTGTTACTGAAAAAGATATTTTGGCAGTTTATGGAAGAGTTTGAGCTGCTTCAGAAGTGATTGACACTGAAGCACAGCTTCTTCTGGCACCCCGACCTCCAGTGCTGGGATGGATGTTCAAAGGGAGTGTCCCTTGCACATATCACACCACTGATGCTACGTGGAGTAAATGGATCATGCTAATCGTACAGCAAGCTTGAAATAGGAAACCTCCATCACCCAAGATCTTGGAATTCATCGTGAACTGGCCTGAAGGTGAAAATTTCAGATCATCTTCAAGGAGAAGAAGGAGAAAGTTGAAGGCACATATTGAGGAGGCCCCACCATTTAATCAACTAACAGAAAATGAAATGTGATACTCTCTCAGTGTCAGTAGATGGTTCATCCACATTGAAAGCAATGGGCACTGGGACCTTCAAACATTGGATTTAATTTAGCTAAGGCCACCTGGTTAGTTAACACTATAGGCTCTACCAGTCAAGCTGGCCCCTGCCCGATCAAAACCTCCATGTACTGTAGAAGGGGATAATGTCCCTGTGGTGCATATGAGTAATGTTTGAGGGAAGACAGTTTGGATTAGTCTTGCCTCAAGCAAAACAAACCCATCTGTGGGATTGTTTTTGCTTGAGGACCTGGGTGTACCTGGTGGGTAATACAGAGGGGTGGGAAAACAAATCACCTACCTCAAGGAGATTTGATTTTTGTGTGAGAACAGTCTGCAATGTTTAATTGTATGCTATTTGTTACTGAATGGCACTGCCACTGCATGACTCAGCTACCATGGACAATGAGGATGGACTGCTCCAGGTACACCAGTCATGAGCGCCTGATGCAGCTCAACCACTCAACAGCAAACCAGCTCTCCTGCCCTGGAAGACATCTAGGGTGGATAGAAACCACAGTCATGGGCTTAATAATTTCCAGAGACCTCTTGAGGGGATGGCCACTGACTATGGAAATGATACCTGCGCTTGTATATCTATCTATATCTATATCTATATCTATCTATCTATATCTATCTATATCTATACCTATATCATCTATATCTATCTCTATATCTATCTATATCTATATCTATATCTATCTATATCTATATCTATATCTATATCTATATCTATCTATCTATATCTATATCTATATCTATATCTATATCTATATCTATATCTATATAGTCGATATCATCTATATCTATATCTATCTATATCTATCTATATCTATCTATATCTAATCTATCTATATCTATATAATCTATATCTATATCTATATCTATCTATATCTATTTCTAATCTATCTATATCTGTATCTATATCCAATCTGTCTATATATCTATGTATATGGTTGGAAGGTGTAGGGTCTGGGCATAAGGGGGATGGTTTAGAATAAGGGATGAATAACATCCTGTGTCTGGCCAGTACAGGGTTAATTTTTTCTGGTAGCCCAGAGAGAGGCTGTGGCCAGGAACCTTGCATTATTTAATACCACCTCACCTGGTTGAAAGGAGGGGTGAAAAGGGACTCTGTCTTTTCTGAGGAGAAGGGTTTCCTTTGGGTTGAAAAAAATGTGGTGGGGGAGAGACAATCAGTATTTGTTTATCATTATGGCCTTCTGTGTCAACTGGTTTTTTGTCTTATCCCTTTGGTTATTAATATTGTTGCTGTTATTGTTTGTTTTCATATCTAATTGCTGTTTCCACTAAATTGTTCTTATCTCAACCTGTGAGCTTCGCCTTTTGTCCTTCCTGTTGGAGTTCGAGGACGGCATGAGCGGCGGTGTGGTTTTAGTGGGACTTCTAAATTGGATGATATCATTCCTAAACCATGACAATATCACAGCAAATTCCACACGCAAAGGTACCCTTTACAATCCAGTTCAAAAGTGCTGTAGGAACATCTGAAAAATATTTGCTACATTACCTACTCATGCATGCACTTTAATAGCAGTCATACTTAAAATTACTTTTATGCCACAAAGTCCCTGCAAGAACTTATTTTGTCTTCTTACCTACCTAAATGGCATGAAGTTTTATTTCCTTTTGTAGAATAATTATCTTACACATAAAAAATACCTTATTTTTCCACACCTGTCTGCTCAGACTGCATGAAGTATGACACTGCCACACCCTGCACATAAACTTGGGTCAACTTAGCTGTTGCTAATTTAAAGAACAACAGGTGCTGCAGAGGCACTTTACAGAAATTGGCAGACTGTGGCTAATTTTACAGTGTGAAGCACCCTAAGTACTTTAATATACTTTTCTTCTGAGGGTAGCTGCATTCTTGGAAGAATGGGAGTATATGAAGAAATTTCAGTCAAACTGAAGCAGTCTACTTCATCAGAAAATAAAACCTACAAATTCTTGGTTTTATGAACATCTTGCTGCTCTTTGGAGTGCCATTTTGTGTGTCTGGCATCACACAAAAATTATTTTGTTTGTGATTTGTGAATGCAGGTACTATCTTGAATATTAGCATTTCAGGAAATAAATGGACTAAATACTACTTCTTGTGAAAATTATTTTCTTTTCAGCATTCTTATTAAGGAATAACAGGCAACAGTCATTCTGATTTTAGGTCTCTAGAAGAAGTGAAAAATTGCCATGTGGCCCACAATTAAGTTTTGGTGAAAACTTGCTCTGCCAATTCAGATTTTCTATGAAGAGAACTGAAAGTAACTCTTGCGCTCAAATGTTATACTAACTTTGTGTAGAGTATCATGTTCTGCAGATAGTGTAAACCCTACATTCTTTATTCTGAACACTCTTATCAACTGGTTCCATCAAAATGTGGTTCTGCCATTTGTTTCATATAATGTTTGGGATTGCACAGGTCACATACTAATACTGAAGAAGTCACAGTCTTGCACAGAACAAAATTTAACAAAATAAAAGTAGGAATATGGTGTGAATGGGATGTGAATGACTTGTGCTTTTCCCAGCCTTGCTTTCCCCTTGTAGCTCCCACAAAATTCTGGATAACAATTTATCTTCTGATTTGTTCCTAAATAATTTTCTCCCTCCTTTTCCTTCTTATGCCAGACATCTAAATATATTCCTGCTTTCCAAATACAAGAGGCCTTTTTATCTTTCTTCCTTGCGACTTGATCCTGTCTCAAAGAGCAGAACAAACGTAAAAAAGCAACATAAGGAACTAAAAATACGCTGAGAATCAAGTTGCATGAGTCATTATAGGTGTAAGGAAATAATAAAAACATGGGTAGCAAAAGTGTCTTTTTCATTTAGCACAATATTTGTAGTTTCAGAGGAAATCTTTTGTCTGGTACTTTCTCCTATGAGAATACATCTCTAACACATCTTGTTGATCAATGAGTAGGGATCAAGCAGTTTGAAAATTTGCTTGGGAAATCAGCATAGGTCACACTTCATCATATTGCAAAAATTAAAACTTTTGAGGTCAATATGAGAGCTAAAGGATTTCTTTATAACAAGTCACTAGATGAGACCTATGAAAGATAATTACAGAAGAAACTGAAACTCTGACTTAAGCAGATGATGCAACATGATGGCTCTCATTTTATTCTGAACTGCAGAGATTTTGAATCAGTTGATGTGTTTATTTGCTTGGGAGTCTTTTTGTGCAGTATTGTTCCCACAAAAGAATGCTTCCACTTGACATTACAGCTGTATTTGGAACCTAGAGCTTCTCTTTTTAGTGCAATCTGAAAAAAAAGGGTCTTACATAATAGGCAAATGATCTAATAACTGGGGTGCTATGTAAAAGTGACAATAATTATTCTCTAAATGAAAATAATATAAAATAAAAGTAAAAATTAAAAAAAAAATAATAATAATTACACTTGATGACTGCTTGAGCAATCTTGTCATTCTATTGTCATACATTGTAAGTGATGTCTTCTTGTTATGGAATAAAATTTCATGATGGTCTCCACTTGCCGAATTGTAAAACTTGAGAAAAAAATGTAGACTACAAAATATATTGGAAACCTTATCCTACAGAATATGGGCTGTTTTAAACTTAATAAGACTTAAATACTGTCTTGGCAGCACAAGAGTTACATTTATCAGTTTGCACATAAGGCAGTCCTAACTGAAGAAATAAATTAATTATGGGATCCTAAATTTGAAACGTAAAATGCTAAGATCAAAGGACTCAGATTTTCAAAAGACTTTTCTATGACTACTATCAGAGTGTGTACTGGACAAAGTGTTTTACTTTCTAGTAAACATGTTCCCTGGAGAGGCAATTTAAGACTGTAAAGTTGTTAACACACAGTCTACCTGTAACACATAGTTCATGGGTAGTGAAGAGGTGGCATAACTCTTTCATCAGCCTGAGTGGAACTAAAGGTAATTAGAAAAATAGACCCTGTCAGAGATGTTCAGACCTAACCAAAGATAAAACATGCAGAGTAAGCAAAGAAAGTAGTTCTCGTTAGATTTAAAAAAAAAAAAAAAAGAAGAAGAAGATGGTTTCTCTTCAGATATATATCCTGATTTTCATTTCTGCAACAGCTGTACTTTCACCCTCTTGAGTGACAAATGTGTTCTTTGGTCTCAGTGATACATCTGACACTGTAGTTTTACATATTTTTTAACAACTGAAGCTTGGTTTCATATCCATATCCAAATGATGTAAAAGAGAGTTATTTCTCCTGCTATCAGTTCAACAAAAAATTTGCTTGACTGAGCTATAATCTTTTAATTATCAGTTTAAAAGATTTTGACATCAGGACAATGGCAAGCCAGATAGAATAACTTAATCTGAATATTAAGGGTTTATATCATCTTTATGCTATTTTTCTTTGAAAAACAGGTATGGATTCACATCTCTGCTGCTTCTATTCATAGGAGAAGCAATGTTGTAGTGTTTATAAAAACATCACTCTGTTGCTATGGAAACCATTGTGAAACCAGAACTTAAGAATGATAGTGTCAGAGAAAGATCTTTTGCACATACATATTTGTTATCTGAAGAATGTATTGGCTGGAATATTAGAGGAGTCAGATTACCATCTCTTAAGGCTGAATTTTTTTCTAACAATAAAAAAGATAAAGTTAAGCATTAGGCATCCAAGTTTACAGTTTCTCTCTTCTGAAATGATTTCTAATTTTATAACTAATAATGTCACACCCTACATAGTAACATATTCTTTTTCCTCTGTGCAATCTAATGAATAATAAGGGAAGATTACGCATTTTTAAAATACTTGAAAAGTAGTATCTTACACAGATCTTTTTGGAAATGCACTACTTACTAAATATTGACAGATAAACAGGACCAACTTCTTATGGCGTTAAACAGTTATTTCCTTATTTTGACTGTTGTAGTTTTACTTTTTGTAAGACTCCAAATACTCGTCCACAGTACTTATCAAATTGATTGATACACACATGGAAGGAATGCAATATTCTTTCCTACCTGCTAAACTGGAATTGATTTTTTATTCTTTATTATTATAGGAAATAATTGTATTTTTTTAACTTGTGAAATTACTGCCCTATTTTTTGCATGATGTAGCTTTCAGTACAAGGGTGATATTGACAATTTGTTTGTGATATTATTTAATTTGAGAGAAGCCAATTGGCTTAAATCCAAGAAAGCAGCCTAATCTGAGTAGTAAAAGTTGCTGACCTGAACAATAAATGTAGTGTTGTTTTTAATGCCTGACAAAACATTTTTGCAAAGACAAATTTAAACACAGCACCTTCAGCAAGAAGGATAGATGCTTCTCTTTCAGATAACACAGTTAATATATAAAGGGGAAAAGGAGTTGCAGTGTCATCTCTAAGCTGTTGATGTTACTGAGAAAAATATAGCTTCTTGAGTTGTTTTTGTGTCTTATCAAAATCATGACACTCTGGAGTGCTGTCAAGGAAATATGAGGTAACAAGGATGCAGTGAATACGCTTTCCATCACCTGAAAATCTTTAATTGTAATTGCGGTGTATAATGGTGTAATTAGTTGCCTAAGTGGCAGGATAGGCTTGAATCTTTCCAACTGTTTCGTAAAACGACCATATAGCTCAAAGAAATCTTTTTTTAGACTACATGAGTGACAGTGAAAGATTGAAGGAGGTTTTTTAATCGTGAAGTGTCTAAAGTAAAGGAAGGGCTTCACCTCACAGTATCTCTTGAAAAGCCCTGTGAATACACAATGAATTATATAAAGGTACTTGCTTACCAAAATATTTCAAAAATATTGGGAGTAACATTAATTTGAATGAAGAAAAACAACACAAAAAAAGGAGTATGTAAGGACATTCACAGAAAGCAGCAGGGAGGAGGTGTTTAGAAATGGATCTTTGATGCTTAGGAGTGGTCAAGACTGATTAGTCTTGACTGTCTTGAGTATGTGTTCAGAAATGTGATTCATGCTGAAGATGTTGAAGGTGGTTTCTTTTTTGTGGGTTTTCTTTTTTTTTTTTTTTTTAATTTAAGGAGCAAATAAATACCACTGATTCATTAAAAAATATACTTTTGTAGTGACCACAGTAGCTTCAGCCATTTTTCTGCCTGCTGAATTTAAATTTAGGATTCAGTTAAGACAGATATTGATGTGTCTCGAAAAGAAAAAAATGGATTTATCCTGTATTATTATATAGTTCTCAATTTTATTAAAGAATAAATAATCCCATTTGGACATTCATCAGAACTTCCACCTCCTTATTCTCTGTAAATTAACTGTCCTTTTTCGGATGGCTTTCAGGAACAACTGAAGAAAAGAATGGGGGACAAAACCATGACTGAAATTCTTGCAAAACAAATGAGATCTGTGTGTAATTTATTGTTGCTGCTGCCTATTTAGGAAACGTCCTGAGAAATCATCTTTGAAAATTTAAGAAGCATATGTCAGTGCGTATCATACACATGCATAAAATAATGGGCTTTGCAGCAGATAGTATGAAGGTACATCAATATGTGTAGGTTATTAGCATTTAGTCTTAAAAAAATAGCAAATGAACCTCTGCATACAATTAAAAAACTTGAGGAAAGGGAGTAAAGCTTCTGTATTTATTGAACACTGCTTAACATAAAAAGCTATGCATTTTTGAGCTGTAGAAAAATGTTTAAATAGAACCTTTCCTTAATCTTAGTTTACTGCAATTCTAAATCAAAGGCAGAATTTTAATTTCTGAATTAGAATTTGGCTAGTAGCTTTATTGCTGTGTTGTCACAACTTTCCGCTCAGTAGCAAATGCCTCTGAGATAATTTTCACTTCATATTATAGGTTATAGCAGAGGTAAAAAAAATAAATTATCCTTACAAACAAATAAAGTGTGCAGTTTCCAAGTTATGCTAAATTCAGAATGTAGCTTCTTCTTCTGGCCTTCTATCTTTGTACAAGCAGAAAATCAGCATTAGTCTCAACATATTTTGGCAAGTACTCATTGAAAGAACAGCTCTGGAAACAAAGCCTCTCTTCAACAATCAAGAGCTCAAAAGTCTTAGCAAACAGTTTTCATTTATTTCATAATTTCGTATTTCACACATACACATGACTTCAAATTTCTGTATTTTCTATTATCTTCTAATCAGATTAGAAGTTAAGAAATAGGCATTCCTAATATTAATATTTTTAAAAATAAATATTTTAAGCTAATAAATTTTCCTTTACTTTTTAATAAATAAATTGTGATTATTCTATAGTTCCATATTAAAAAACTAATGTTAACTTGTATATGCTGCTAGAAGGGTTAACCTCTAGAATGTTGTGTCAAAAGTCATTAACAAATATACCTGTATGTCACAAAAAAATTATTTTCAAAGGTTTCCTTTCATACGTATTTTTTCCCCTCTTGATAATATAGACTTAGCTTTAAATATTTATTTTAAGCTGCTGTTTTGATTATTGAATATCATTAAGGATAATTGCACTTTATTTCTTTCTCTCAGGGAAGATTTACTGCAATATTTTGAAACCTTTCACCTAACTAGTTGCCTGCTAATTGTTTCATTTTCTTATAATGGTACATGAGAAAGGATTAAGTTTAAATCTCTCCTAAATATTCCATTTCACCACTCATTCTGGAAAACATCAAAGCAATAAAAAATTTAAAAGGTTTTAAAGAAGATTAGGCAATTTTTATGTCAAAGGTTTTTGATGCAAAAAGAAGGTACCCTTGGATGTCTACTATCGTGATTTAAATATGCAGGCTGAATGTGAGCCTCAATTTGCAATAAATACAGGAAAGTTAGTCTTCTGTATAACTATTTCAGAATCTGGTGTTTACATATCCTTTCTAAAAAACTTACAGTATGGGCATATTCCTCTCCATCTTTCAAAAATCCAGGCCCTTAAATTGCATAAAACATAACAGTTTTGCCAGTTGATTAATCTGTTTTGTAAAAAAATATTCAGACTGTCCCTTTGCAAGTACAAAAAGCCACAAGTCACATTTCCCTAATTTCTCTCCATGAACCATTCTTCATTTTTCTTCTCATTAAAAACTTTTTCTTTGGGCATAAGATAAATTGAAACATGTTTATCACTGGTATCAGCTAAAATTCTCTTGAATATATGCACTATATACTGCATTTCAGGAAATTCTATAGACATAAAGGGAATTACTATAGCTAGTTTCATATAAAACTGGGAGATACAAAATTGCTTTTCTGAAATCTGCTCAGAAAAATATAGTCTCTATCAGTTACTAGTACTTTGCATACAAAGTGCAGCTGCAGGTGTTTTGCACTACGTGTGCATTGCACTATTAGTTAAGAAAAAGTGGTCTGCTGACCAGTAGTTGACAAAGGTAATGTTGCGAATAAGAAAATGGGAAGATAAACTGACAGAGTGAGCTAATAATGGATTAACATCACTTTCATGTATAATTTAAAAACATTTAAAAAGCTCTGTATATATCATTTGGGAATCTCTAAATGGCCTCTTTCAAAACAAGTTAAAGTCTTAGAAGTTGTTCAGAAATGAAGACAAATCTATGAATGCGAATAAAACTTTGGAGACAAATAGCTTATTATTATTTTTGCAACAGTCTGACATCTGTCTTTCATCAAGTTTTCTCCAAACAAAATAAATATACTCATTGTATTGAAGCTCAGGTTTTTATTTTCCAGTAACAGCATACTGATCTCGTGTCAACACAGAGTTACAACTATAGTTGCCACTGTCCAATTATTTCAGATTCAGCTGAAACGGCAAGCTAACTTAAATGACTATGTACTACAACACGAAACTAGCTGGCTCTTCCTTTGTCCCTGAGGTAGTTGTTCCCTCATAGAAGGCCATTAGGTTGATCAAACAGGACTTGCCCTGGGTGTAGCTGTGCTGGCTGTCTCAAATCAACTCCCTTTCTTTCATAGAAATGGCTTTGGCTTTTTTTCATATGGCACGGCTTCTAGGAGAATCTGTTCCGTGATATTACCAGACACAGAGGTGGGGCTGACAGGTCGGCAGTTCCTGGGGTACTTCTTTCTTCACATTTTAAAAATGGACACAATATTTTCATTTTTCCAGTCATTGTGGATTTGACATGACTACCAGTAGTTTTCAAATGTCATGGAAAGTGGTTTGGCAACTACATCAGTCAGTTCCCTCAGGACCACAATACCAGGAGGGGTGTGATGACAGAAGTTTGCAAAGGCAGTGTCAAGAGCTCATCTGGAGCACTGCCCGTGCCCACTTACAAACAAAAAAAATCCAAGCCTAAACCAAGATAAGCAAACAAGGCCAAGCTGCATGGTGCTTTGAGCAACCTGGTCTAGTGAATGAACTCAAACCATTCTATGATTCCATGGCTATGTGATGCACCTTGTCAGGTCCCATAGACTCACATATATTCCAGATCCTCAGATTGTCATGAACCTGATCTTCCCCCAGTTCCTGCCTTGAGGTTAATCGATTCAAGAGATTTGAAAAGAAAATTGACAGTGAAGACTAGGCAAAAAGGTTGTTGAGTAGCTCAGCCTTCTTCTTGTTTGTTATCCACACTGCTATACCTGCAGAAGTGCTTGTTATTATTCCTTACATCCCTTGCCAAGTTCAGCTCCAGATATGCCTTGACCTTACTGACCGTACACAACTGGGTAATGTTCCTATGCTCTCCCCAGGATACCTGTCCCTCCTTTCACTGTGCAGTATTTGCATTTCATTCTTGCCTTTTAGTTTTATCAACAGGTCTCAACTCAGCTATGCCAGTCTCCCTCATTCCTTTCCTGATTTCTCACACGTACAGATTGAGAGCTCTTGAGCTTGGATAATGTTGTAAAGACCTGCCAGCTCTGTTCTTGCTTCCTTGTTCCTGAGGGCAGTTTCTAAGAAGGTTCTCCTGACTAACTCTTTGAGCAACTTGGAATTCGCTTTCCTAAAATTCAAGGCCTTCTCTTTACTTTTTGCCTGGACCATTTCCCATAGTACTGCAGATTATTTATTCTCTGTGATAGGGCTGTCTATTAATTGGCTCAAGACGTTTTCCTCCATGCACTCCAGGAGTCTCCTGGACCACCAACTGCTCTCTGTGGTACTTTTCCAGCAGATGTCAGAGTGGTTGAAGTCCCCCAGCAGGACAAGAGCCTAGAAAAGTGATGCCTCCTGTAGCTGGAGCAAGAAGACTTCATCAATAGGCTGCCCTCGGTCAGGGCACTAAACACCAGTGACAAGATTCCCTTCGTTGCCTCAATCTCTGATTCGTAACCATAAGTCTCTTATGAGCATTCTGCGCTAGGTCATTTTCATATTGGTTTGACAAAAAAAAGCAAAAAAACCAAACCCACCAACCAAACAAAAACAACAACAAAAAACCCCACTAAAAAACCTATAAAAAATAATTTAGAAAATGTTGTATCGAAGTAGTTTTGACAAATTCTCATATAATTGAGTTTCTCATATAACTGGTTTATATCTGAAACAACAAGTGTCCTGGGCAGAAATAGGGTAGGCAAAGGAACCACAACAAGTGTGCATTGGATTATTTTTCTTATGCTTATTACTGAAAGGAACAAAGAAATTCACAGTACAGATATTTGTTCCAACTTATTTCTTTCAATGGTCTTTAGAGGACCATGCTGCGTTTGAATTCGCAGGATTTAGACAAGAAATTGAAGACATTTCTCTTCAACTTGCCTTTGAATGTCTTCTTCACATTTCCAAACATGGACCAGCTAGCTCACCTCCACATATCACTTTTTATCTTACTTCACATCTTCCAGCTCCATAAAGGTATCTTAGATATCCCGAGATGTCCAAAGTTGCACTAAATATTTCTGATTGAGCAAATGAATTCAAATCTATTCCATATTATAATTAATTTCTTATTCAAGCAAAACTGTAAGCCAGATCTAGAGAGATATGGACAGTAATGACTTTTGAAAGTTCAAAGCAGCAGCTTTGTAGATTTCTGTAGCATTATGCCTCCTCAGCACGGTAGTAAGAGCTGTTCTGTGGGTGGACTTGAAGAATATGAGACAAGAACACAAACTGCATCTCTCTAGCTATAGAAAGGTAATGTTTTAAAATATAATTTCAAACATTGGTGTTATGGATTTGGGAACTTTGAACTTTGTATACTATTTTTAAGCAACAAGAAAAGTTTGATCAACGTAAGACACATAGCTTTCTTTTAGTGTACAAAGGAAAAAGTACATGTATAGTCATTGGCTGATTGGGCACATGAATGGTCAGCTAAGGTAATGACCAGAGACTGTTTGGGAAGCTGACCTAAAAACTGAAAAGGTACAGTAAATATCTGAACAAAAGTACCTTCCTACAACCTGGAATTCAGTGTTCGAATGGATCTATTTAGGATTTACTTTAGGATTATAGGACTGATACTTGTAGTTCTTTCTTTTCCCCCTAGAAATCTTGGGATTAAAATGGTGAAAATCACTGCCATCCTGATAACATATTCAATGGCAACTGTTTGTGTGAGATATGACCTTCCCTCATACTTGATGCAGGAAGGAAAGTTTGGTAACTCACCTTTAAATTCTGGGTTTGGGAAGGTTTCTGAAGACTGGAATTAACAACGTGGGTTATTTATTCTGATCTGTCCCTTAATGCTAAAAAACTTTTAAAATAATATGTTTGTTATCAGCAGGATAATTCTGTATTTCCTCATGATTCATGTAACAGCACTGTCAAAACCCAAACAAAATCGTGTCACTGCTCTTGGTCTTACACTATCAATACTGAGGCCAGATTTGAAAACTACTTACTTTTATCAAAAATATATAGCAAATTGTGTGTAAGTTTTCATTTTCTTCATGCAAAAGAAAATCATAAAATCAGAACACTTATTGAATGACTATCTCAACTACAATCAATTAAATTTTATGAGGAAGTAATCCTGCACATCTGTCTTTGTTACATTTTATAATCACAGTTGAGATTTCATATTGTCATAGAATATTTATGCACTTCCAAGATTACAGTGAAGTAGAAGGTTTATTACTAATGATTATTCATTTTCTCCCACGTAAAATTACAAAAAGATAAACAGGTTATGATAAAAATTATATTTGAAACTGTTTTGTATCTGACTGAAAAAAGGATTGATATCTACATATAGACGCTATGCTGCTGCTAAATTTATGAAGAATAAAAACTTATAATTAGAGAGTGGTAATGATTCCGTCATTGAGATGATGACCTTAAGCACCTGTGTAAAAAATGCTATCTATGTTTACTGTAGCTTTTCTTATTGCACTAGCTAATGGTGTAAATTATCTAAACAGGAGAAAAAACCAGCACAAACCATTTCTTTTATGAAGTCTTGTTTAAGGAAAACACAATTCTTCAGAAAACAAAACTTTCTTTCAGAAAATGGCTCAAGTACTTTCAAAGACTCCAATCCAGGCTAAGTGAGTTTTAAATCTATATTTTTCTTTGAATTATACACTTTTCAACTTCCCCAAAAAGCTCCTGAGTTACACAAGGGGTTACCACATAAGCCCTGCTGATAATTTTCTCTTAAATTCTTCCAGATTCGCTGGTAATAAGGTTCACATACTTCCTTCTACAAGAACCAAAACACAATGAATTTAATTCTGCATGCATTTTTGCTGACAAGTAACTTGTGGTAATCTTCCCACTTCTTCCTTTCACGACTGGTACAAACAACAACGCAGTTGTATGACTGTTCTGTGGTTTCAAACTCAGAAGTATTATATTCTCTGTTCTTGTCCTCTCTCTTTTAAACCCTTCTACCACTTTAATTTTTTTCCCTTTTGTTTTTTTCACTTTTGTTTTTTCTTTCTTTGTTTGTTTATTAATTATTCTTTATTTCCTCTTTGTTATACTTTCTTCCACTCAAGGTTCTTTCTGTCTTCATCCCAAAAGACTGACCTGTTCCATTCTCTTCCTCCTTTCAGATATTGTAAACTGGTCAAGTGGAAGAGGACATTTGGGTTTATTTTTTGTTGTCAGCTTACTCGTGTTTCTTGCTAAACAGTTCCAGCTTTCTAAATAAATGCCAGCCACGCCTTTTCCATCTTCTGTTCTTTCTCCTTTTACCTCCAATTTTTCGTCACAAAATGTCTGCTTAACTTCTTCCAAGAAAACAAATGAAAAAGTATGGAAGTATATTGTCCTTTTCTCAGTGTGATTTATTTTTCCATAAATTTCTCCTTTTCTCCTTCTCCTTCTCCTTCTCCTTCTCCTTCTCCTTCTCCTTCTCCTGCTCCTGCTCCTGCTCCTGCTCCTGCTCCTGCTCCTGCTCCTTCTCCTAATTTTTCTCCATTTTTTTTTGCTGTTTCCTTGCAAATGGCTAGTATCTTCAGACTAAAGAATATCTTTCCTTGAACCCCATTTAATTTTCCACCTACCATCTCTTTTGTTTCCTTTTTTTCTCTTGTCTCTGACAACACGTCAATCCCTCAAAGGATCTCTCATAGCGTCTTTAAACAGTTCTGTATCCAAATCTGAGAGACAGGATGATACTCTTGTCTTCTTTGTCTAATACCATTAGAATAGTCAGGCAAATCCTTTTTTCCTTTTCTTGCGTGACTATTTTCGCAATGAATTTTAGTTTTTATAATTTTTTTTTTAAATTTCCTTCGCTCTGAGAATTTTTCTCAGTCTTTCTATTCACTGCAGTCCCAAAATGCTTTCCAGCCCTGGTTAAGGTCTTTTTTCCCCCAACTGAATTCTAATCTAGATAATCTTACCCAAAATTCAACTACTAGTTTAGGCAAAAAGCATAATTTTATTTCTATATTTCAGACTTCTCTATTCACGCCCAAATAAAATGTTCTAGCCCATAGAAAACAATTGTCACATCACGTTAACAGAATGTAACATTCAATTGTGTAATGTATGGTTAACAGACGCATCTTGACTTCTTGCTGTATTTGAGCCCTGCAATTGCCTCATTTTTTCAGGCATTGTGAATACCAGTATCATGCCTGTTGATCCTTCCTTCCTTTATATACTCAAACTCTGTCTAGGTTTTAACCTATAAGTTCTCCTTTCCATTTATACACAAGTGCTTTGACAGAGGTTCTCATAATGTCATGTTCTGCACTACCCTTTATCTAGAATGTTTCCAAAGTCTCCTCCTTGTTTTCATTGTATCAGGAATTAACCACTTGCCTTCATTTTCAAAACTCCTAACTTTTGATTATCTCTGTGTAGTATTAAGAGGCTTTTCTTCTGCCTCTCAGTAGCTCATGATATTAGTTCTCATCATGACATTATTAAATTTTCAAATAAATATCAACGCATAGTAATTTACATGGGGGAATTCTTTGTAAATATCTTCAAACTATTCCTTTGTCTTCTTTTAAATTCATCATTAAAACTCTACTTTAATAACTTAAAACTTTGAAAAGTAGACTAAAACTACTCATAGAAATGCTTATGCTTTTGAAGGTCTGTACTACCATCTGCCATGGTGACAACTGTTGCCTCCTTGCTTCCCTGAGTTTTCCATATCTTTATCCATATGTTGTCCTTTTTGTAATGGCAAATGCTCTAAAATGCACTTTCCACCTTCTGGTTCTGTGCTTGCACAAGTCCTACTATCATGGGATTTTGAGACAGTGCTTGCTTTATGATGATTAATAAATATTTGGTAAGCATTCACTGAGCAGTAACAAGAAAACATAGAAAATTTGCAGAGGTAATTGTCACTTACTCATATAAGAGGAACATGACAGAACCCTGAACTGATTCCAAGAAGTATCTAATTCTGTGCAGGGATAGTAAGTGTAGATAAACTGAATTAATTTATTTTTACTCCATCTAAAATAAATGGGTTTTTAGTTTTAAAATTTCGTAGAACATGAGAACTTTCCCCTATACTTCTCTTTTTTCGTAAGAACAAGGCTTCTTAAATGTTTTGATAAAGTTTTCTGATTTTATCAGGAACTTCTGTGAGATTTTAAAAAATATTTTAACAATTCATACTCTAAAAAATAGTCACCTATTACCTGATAATATTTATTCAGCTAAAATTTTTATATGCTTTTTTAACATTTGCCCACTCATATATATTTTTTCTCCCTATTAAGAAGTGTCTTATTCAAGCATCTCAGGATCAGAGATGTAATATCTTATTGGTTTTAAGACTAAACGTACTGCTATATTGTGAATTGAACTTTGTGCTATTATATGTTTACAATGAAAATACAACTTTGATTGTCAAAAATTGAAGTCTAAACCATTTTTATTTTTTTTATTCCTGAATTTGAGCAAGTAAAATGAAACTTATATGTTCTATTAAAACAATTTCCTCCTTTTTATGGAAATAAGTATTCCACGTTACTATACTTAGAACGTGTTTTTCAGAGATCTTTTTGATTATGAGAGCTGTCCACCTAAAAACCAGCATAATTTAACATGCAAGAAAGAAAATATACAAAATATCTTTTCTTCTTTAAACACTAAATTATTGTAATTAAAAAGTGCAAATTTTCAGAATGAGCAAAACCACTTGTGTATCATGTAAAAATATTCACTTGTAGAATTTGAAGTTAAGGGGTTAATTTACTCTGATGCATATATGTAACTTTAAACAGAAGAATCAGCTGTTAGACGTAGTGAAACATAAACCAAATTTTATGTAGTGTGTGGGGTGCAGATATGGAATCTTTATGATGGATCCTAGAATATGATATTTTTCACCAGATTCTCTTTCTTATATTCAAGCTTTCATCAAAGAGAAACTACTTGCTCCCACAGCAGCTGTAAAGTTCACTCTGAGGATGTCTTATTTCCACTGGCTTTCTTGCTCAACTTATATTCCACTTTGTTTTGACTCACCCCTGAGCATGCGGAGGGCACCGATTTATAGCCTGATTTCAAAACCACATTTCTCATGAAATTATTATGCTTTTCCGTCCTGCTTTCTAATTGTATATTTTAAAAATAAGGATTTTAAAGTATTTACATTTCTTTAGTGTAAAAGTGGTCGATTTTAAAGAAATAAAACTCCCTTATTTTATCTTCCCTCGAAGCATGGCAAGCTATATTGTACTTTCTTTACAAATATTTGTAGTGTACAAGCTTATGCAGAAGTGTATGTATAAATCAACATGGAGCTCCACATAGATGTTGTTAGCACTATGCTCTAACTTCAGAAATATGCCTGAAATTACCACTGTCTTGTAGACTTCGAAGCTAAACATCAAGAGTTATTTTAGAGCCACACTATATTAAAAATGTTCCAAGAATTTTTTTTTTTTTAAAGCGAGAATAATTTAAAAAATATATACAAGATTAATATAAAAAGCAAAATAAAATTTTCCCTTAAAATCCCCATGCTTTTGTGTGACATATAACTCTCATTTCAGGAAGAGATTAATTAGGTATAGAAAAGATATTGTCCTTGCCTTTCATTCCATAGTCATTATTTAATCCGGATGTTATCAATCACCAGATCTACCACTTTCTCAAAGAATTATAATTTCATGGGAAAATATAATGGCTATTTCAATATAAAACCTTCCTCTGTCCATCAAGTGACTTTTTTTTAAGTAGTAACTTAGCAGAAACACAAGTCTAGAAGCTACTCTTTCCTCTAATAGATGTCTCATTATTTTAAGACAGAAATTTGATGCCGTGAAGTTAGAAATATATTTTTTTTCTTCTTATTCAGTATATATTCTGCATATTGATGGTTTTTCAATATTAGTGCCTCAGTTGTCTTTCTATAATAAAAATATTTTCAAAGAGGTATAGAAGTCATAGGTTATCTTGGATTCATCATTTTGCAATGAAGTTCAACAACTAACCACCTCACCGAAGCTGAAGGACCAAAATGGACGAATGTCTTTACCTCCCTCTTCTGACCAGATTTTACTTAGCTCAGAAGTGCTGGGCAAATGATATTTCACATATTTGCAGAATATTCTTGATCTTGAATGTTGTTAAATAGTTTATGTTAACTTTCTTTCACTGTTTATAATCTTAACAAATATGAAAGGTAAAAAAAAGTCTTTTTTTAGTTCTGGAAGAATTCTAATCTAGTGAGCACAGCAACAGCCTATCTGAAGTATTCCTTATTAAAGATATAGAGAAAGATGTGCTTTTTCAGAAGACCAGTGATCATAATGCTCAGAGCTTTTGTAATAATAGTGCCAACAACATACAGAAGTGAACAGGGAATGGGAAAAGAGATGCTTTGCTATGTAATGTTAACATTCTACCCAATTCACAGACCAAAGGGCTTGGATTGCAACAACTACATCTTTAAAATAAATATTTTAGTTTTGTGTTATAATCTGCATCATCATCTTGGTCAAGCATTTTAAGAAAAATCATAGAATATACTGTTTAGGGGTCATCATGCAAATCAACAGAGACTGATGTCCAGAACTATTATGGTTAATTATTAATTCATAAATAATTCATATGTTGATTTTGATTTTGAAATTTTCCATCTTCGTGTGTGGATGTGTTGAGAGACTTCTGTTCAGAAGAAAATCTTTCTCCAGACGACCTTTATAAGTATTTCCCAATATTAAGCTTGGAGTTGCTACTTCTAAGGATGGGAAGTATTTACAGAATTATTATTTAGAATTACATTTTGGTATTCAAATGTAGTATTCTTTACTTCAAAATGTAAATTTTGAAGGCAGTAACATTTTTTTTTTGGCATATTTTTCTCAGTTATAATTATTCACACACAGTATAGACTTCCAATTTTCCAGCATCTTGAATAGAGGTCATATTTGAATGCAGGCATGTGTAGGTAAATATTTAATATGTTACAGCAAAGCAAGGGAATGAATTAAAAGTATAAATTTTCCATCTGAATTACTCCAAATAAACAAGACAAGGATATCTCACCAAATTCTGAGTCCTTTTTTTTGTTTCTTCTCTCTGTGTCTTATTTAAAATAGAAAACTTGCCAGCACAAAGAGTCAGGGTGCCTTACTCATGGCGACAGCTCACAGTGAGAACCGTGCTCCTTTCATTATCCCCTTGAATTTATTGCTGCCTTTACTGTCAACATCTCCTGCCACCTGCACCAGAAAATTGCTTGCCCTCTGGGACAAAGGGAATTTTTACTTCACAGTAGTACATAACTGAGTGATCCATGTTACCCAGCAGAACTGTCTGGCTAAATGATCCCAACCTTCACATTTCAAATTTTTAAGGAGATTTACTCACTTGTGTCTGTACTACAAAATCTGATACTTATTTTTGTCTTGGTCCTCATTTCATTCAAACCTAAAGTTTTGTGGCAAAGTTATAATTTCATGTTTCATAGTTTATCACTGGACACCTATCTCTAAATGGTTGTCAATGAGTCATGATATCATTTGCACTAAACTGGAATTCAACTCATATTTGCAGAATTAATAAGAAAAATCAAAGTGGACTTTTCTTCGTGATATTCATCATATATTAGTAGAACTGTGCTGGGTCTTAACAACAATGGAGTTATACATACAACGTGCTTCAATAAACTTCTGTAGGTCTCAGTGTACATTTCAGGAGAAAATTACATGCTGTAAGAGGATGCCTTTTACATTTTTTCAAACAGAAATGTTTGCAACATGCATCTAAACTATAATCTCTGCCAGTTCAGTTCAGTAAACAACATCATCGAACACTTTAACCAAAATTTAGGCAATTTATTTTACTGAGGAGAAAACCAAACAGTAAAACACAAAAATGTATTCATATGGCACAATCTTGTCACTGGATTACTCATGAACTGGTATTGGTAAAACAGAATCTCCTTTTTAAAATTCTTACAGTTCATGACATAAACTGATTAAAAATAAGAAAAGAAATAATTATTAAACTGGCTTTTGTCAGTATACTAATTAGTACAATTATTTACATGTTTATTACTGATAGAACTGGTTTATACTTATATTTAAGAGATATATTAAGCTTTCTACTTCCCTGGCCTTTTTCTAAGAGTTCTTATATATAGCTAGTCAGAAATATGGGTTCTTTTGCTACAATAAGTTATTTTCATAATTTTATCAAATACTACTACTCTTCTTTAAATTTCCATGCAGGACTTAAAAAGAAGAAATAAATTTTCATTCTTTCTCTTTATCCAATTGCTTGGGAACCACAGACAACCTATGTAGTGTTTAAATATGTAACACTTGGAAAATAGTATAAATTATTACTGACAGTTCATTCTTTAATAGAGATTTTATGTATGTGTGTTCACAGAATCAGAGAATGTGCTGAGCTGGAAGACATCCGCAAGGATTATTGAGTCCAGCTCCTGACCCTGCACAAGACCATCCCCAAGAGTCACACCATGTGCCTGAGAGCACTGTCCAAATGCTTCTTGAACTCTGTCAGGCTGGTGCTGCTACCGCTTCTCTGGGGAGCCTGTTCCAGTGCCCAACCACCCTCTGAGTGAAGAACCTTTTCCTGATATCCAACCTAAACCTCCCCTGACACAACTTCAGACCATTCCCTTGGGTCCTGTCGCTGTCACCACAGAGAAGAGATCAGTGCCTGCATCTTCTCTTCCACTCACATGGAAGTTGTAACTGCAGTGAGGTCTCCCCTCAGTCTCCTTTTCTCCAGGCTGAACAGAGCAAGTGACCCCAGATTTTCCTCGTAAGTCTTTCCCTCAAGTCCCTCCACCCCTTTGGGTGCTCCCTAACCTTCTGTTGGGGTGACTAAGACTGCATACAGTTTGGGATAAAAGAACTCTTTTCTGGGAAGAAGGTCAAGAAAATGTGATGGGGGAAGCTTCCGGAATTGTTTATTGCTGTAGGATCTATGGTGAGCATTTTTGCATATAGATCACCCTATCTTTTATAACTTCTTTTATTAATATTGTTGTTGCTACTGTTAATTTTCTTATCTCATTGTTTCCAGGAAATCATTCATAGATTAACCTGTGATCTTCACCATTTGTTCCTCCAGTTGGAGGAGGGGGAGCAATATATGTGCGGTTTTTTTGGTGGGCATACTAAATTGGAGAATACCATTCCTAAACCCTGTGTTTCAAGAAATTGCTTTGAGAAGAAAACTCAGTTGTTTCCTCTCCCTTTTCCACTGTCTCTTTATTGATATAAATGGCATATTGGGAATTTTTTTTCCTGTCACCTACAGATATCACTGTTATTTTTGGAATTAAAATTACCATAATTCCATGCCCCAGAGCTCACTGAGTCACGTGTATTCCATTAGTTTTTCCTGAAAATGTAAGCAAGTAATTTCCAATTAATTTACTTATCATGGCTCAGAAGTACCAAAAAATACTGATTCCTTTACAAACTGACATTCTCCCAGCATAATCTCTACTACAGCCAAAAGGGGCAGTCAATAAAACAAAAGAGATGAGATGACTAATGTAGATGTTGACTTCTCTATAATACAGTGCACAGAATCAAACAGTCACAAGATCTCTTCTGAAATGCAACATGTTAACTTCAAAATCCGCCCTTGAACCTGGGTTTAATGTTTTTGTGAAAGGAATCACACTTTCTTTTTAATCCAAACATTTCCAAAACTACTAAGTCTTTGGAAAGAGTTAAACCATGGAAAATCTAGTGCAATATTGAGAAATAGTAGATTCTTGTATCATTTAAAGACAGGGATACTTTTTTATACTATAAGCAATTCTTCAACTATATGAGCATGGTTAATCTTTCATCACAACTACTTTTTTAGTTAAATTTTGGAAAGATATGTTCAATGACAAACAAAATTAAATAGATCAGACTATAATATATTCTACACTGAGATTTTTTTTTCCTCTTCTTTCCTTTCACAAGCATCACTAAATATCTGTTCCAGTGTTTTCAGTGGTGTTAAGTGATAAAAGCCACGGACCTTCAAAAGATCAAATATGTCATTTTATTCATTATCATTCAAAATCCCTTAAGTGCAAGGTCATCATAACAAATTCAGGATCAGTAAGAAAATGTTTACATAATTTCAACAAGTCTCTAGAAATAAAGACAATCTGTTCACCTCCGTGTATTTGCGTGGAATAAACAACATAAATTAGGAAACTATTTTAAACCACTTAATATAAAATAATTTTGAATAATAACATGATATTAAATTTAAGAACTTAATACAATAAAGTCTGACAAGCTAGATTTATATTTGTACACATAAATTATAACTCTTTTTAGTGTCTTATCTCTTCAAGGATGATACAATATTAAGCAATATTTAGAAGCTATAGACCTCCATGAGAGCTGTTCTTCATTCCCCTAGGTCTTTATTACTTATAATATCAATGTCTTAAAGTGAATGATTCTGATTAATCTATGGGTTTACTTTAGGCATTTTACAGGGAGTCCTGGAGCTGTAACTACAGATATACAGTGTAATGTCTTTCAAAATTTACTAGACATTTCATTTCTTGTGGAAATTGTAACTTAGAGAGTCACAGTTTAAAAACTTTTAAACTTTTCTTGTGTTGCTTGGAAATTAACTCTTGATCATAGTAACATAACTTATTTTAATGGAGCAGTGTACTAGAAAAGAGAATTAAAATGTTGTTTTGTGTTAATCTGTGATGTATTACATATGAGAGCTTCTCTCAGTATGGCTTTTTGTACAGAATTGAAGCATCTCAATCTATTTCCACTCCACAATTTTATTAAATCCCTTAAATAACATTTGTAAATTTGAGTTTGGAAATTAGTCAGATTTCATGAAGATAATTTGAGGCCATAGTTCCAACAGCTGTTTGAGATTTATTTCCTTAGAGTCAGGTCTAGTACTGCCATGACTATTTATTTACTAGTATCTTACATGAGTTAAATTATAATAAAACCAGTAATCTTCAAGTTGAAAGAAGATACACTTAGATGAGCATATCTACAAATCAGGAATACTAGTTTTTGTCAGCAAAACAAGACCAAGATTCCTATCATTATGATCAAGAACTAGACCTCTTTACCTCTGCTGAAAGAGATTTATACATTACACAGAAAATTGTAGTATGTAAGTAAAGTGTATTCATTGCTATGGTAGTTACAAACTGTAACCTTATGTAATTCTTAATAATAATTATAAATAAAATAAACAAAATTATGGTATGACCTGACCATGAGTCAGTAGGCTATACCTGCATCTATAACTTCTTGTTTGTATATTTGCAAACCTTCAGAGCCCAACTGCCTTTTCTAGCCTTGGTCAAAAATTTTTTGTAATTTCAAAACAATGTATCTGAAATCTGAACTTGGATTCTAGTCATTCATGAGATGAATCTGCATTGAGCATGTTGGCCAAATCTATGTGTGCATGTGTACATATAAACATAGATACATACTTAGAAATGTAAAAATATACATGAAGCACCATTCATCTTTATGTACATAAACCTCCAAGGCAAAATCACTGTAAATGCTCTACAACTGCAAAAGCTGTTGACTTCTATTGGAACTGTGCAGTTTCACAGAAGGTAGATAAAAATAATGACTAATATAAGTTGGAATGTTTAAGCAAAATAAGCTGAACCCATGATAATTTACATTACTATGCCTACTTTTACTGAGAGATAAAAAGAGATAGCTATGACACTGAAAGTTAACTTCATCTTACCATATGAAACTAATACCAGAAATGTCAGAAAGATTAGCCACTGTTTCCTCTACAGTTGTAGCAATATTGCTGACTTCTACGTTCTAGTTGGTACATCAGAAGGCTTAATTTTTTAATTTATTTTCATCACTTTCTTTTGTTACTCTGTTTCTTTCCTAACAGCATTTGCAGTGGAAATGAGGAGACAGGGAAGAAATAGTTGAAAACTCCCGCTTAACTGCCATACTGAATAAACAGAATAAGAGAGGAATAAGTATTTAAAAAGTGTAAGAGGTCATTTGATTGACTTCAAGGGAAATGTGACATGTACCAAAAGAGAATCAGTTCACATCACTTTACTGTTTTATATTGCCTTTGATTTCACAGGCTGCCCAGCGCTTTGCAAACTTCAAAACGGTCCTTACATTCTCTTTTGCAGTAAAATACAGAGACACGTTAAGATTTTGATTTCGAACTGATGATAAGTAGAATGCTTGAAAAAAGAGAAACCTCTTTTCACAGACAACTACAGCATAATTATGCAAAGGTCAGTAAAAGCTGTTTAAGTGGTCTGACACATTTCATACATGATGAAAATGTGTAAATCATGCATAAACAAGTCAGTCTGAATTGTCATTATTTTCACTCTCATGCACCTAATAAAATTCACAGATTTCAGTGTTAATTTTAATAGACAATGTTCCACTTCATTATATGTACTTGTGCTCAAGGAACACACTATATCAGCCAAAAGCTCCCTAGCACTATACAAACAAAGAACAAATTAACAGGTAGAACTCCTCCCAAGTTACTTAAACTTCACCAAAATTATTATTTTAAGAATACCTTATTTGATTCTGAAATTTTAATCAGAGAGAAGGCAGAATCCAATAAAAAGGGACTCATATTCATGGAAAGCAAGTAGAGCTTTTAAAATTTATCACTAAAAATTATTAATAATTATCAAAACTACAATAATCTGGCAAAATCTGTTAAAATAAATCTTATATCTAAATTCAGGTAGAAAAAAAGAATAAAGTTGATCAGCTGAATTCTGACTTTTTTTTTTTTTTTGCAAAGTCAATTGCAATCTGCTCAACAACATTTCCTTGTTGATTATACAAGTTTTCATGCAGCATAGCTGATAAAATCATAATTTTTTATAGCTACAAAGCAAAAGAGTTAAACAACTCAGAAGATCAAATTATTCATCTCTTGATGGATAAACTTAAACAGGGACTATTTTTTTTTCTTTTTTCTTTTGTCAGTTGGCTTTATTTCACAATGTTTGAACATTGTAGATATGTCTAGACTGCAAACAAAAAACCGATAAACTGAAAAATGCCTACTACTTGGAATTGCAACTTCAGAAGAAAGAATTTGGGTTATCATGTAACCTATAACATGGGCTACCCAGGAAAGAAAGAGACTCTCTCTTTGACAGGTTTTTTAATCTCTCTATATGAGAGGAGATTGCCTTACAAGGTAGTGAGTGTTTGCTTTTCCCTCCTTTCAGGTCTTTAGCGTCTTTAAGGAAACAAATAATTTCTGTGTTATCCTTGGGTAAAGAAAGTAACCTTAATAACAGGAAGATACATGTCAAGTTTAACAGTCAACATAACAGTTAATTACAAAGGTGTTCACAAGAGGGTTGGTTTTTTTCAGCTGTATTTTGAAATAATTGACACACAATAGCCAGCAGAGGAAGCCAATGGTGGGGTGTTAGCTGTACTGTAAGGCACAGAGATACTGAGAAAAAGATTTATAATTTTCACACAGAGGTTGTTCATATTCGCACTTATTTGATATTAGCATTCTACACCTTAGCGAAGACATCACCTTGAACTTTCTTCCTGATGATTATCCATTTTCTCTCCTTGACAATTGTCAAGCTTGACAGACTCATTAAACTGCTGAATTTGTAATTTGTAGAGAACCTTCCTGAACAGCACTTGGGTAACAGCAGAAAAGTGCTATAATGTGAACCTAGCATGCATTTTAATGCAAATCTTATCTTAAGCCAACTGCTGGCACAGCAACTGAGGTTTTTTTCACCAGTCACAGAATAAAAATAATGTAACAAGACACAAGGAATTCCTGCACCGTGATTCGTGTGCCTTTTAAAACTTATAGCTCCATTTAGCTAATAGGTTTGTTCTTAAATGTTGTTAATTAAGAAAAGATAATAAAACCTTCAGCCTTAACACAGAGTCATGGAAAAACAGAATGGGTATGGTTGGAAGGGATCAGACGTGGTAATCTGGTCCAACTCTCCCGCCAAGTAGTGACATCCTATAACACATTGCATAGGAATGGGTCCAGAGAGTTCTTGAATATCTCCAGTGAGGGAAACTCCACAACCTCTCCGAGCAATCTGTTCCAGTGCACAGTTATCTGCACAGTAAAGAAGCTCTTTCTCATGTTCAGGTGGAACTCTCTGTGCATCAGTTTCTGCCCATTGTCTCTTGTCCTATTGCTTGACACCAAGGAGAAGAGCCACCCTCTTGACACTCTTCCTTCAGATATTTACAGACATTGACAAAGTCTTCCCTCCATGGTCACTTCTCAAGGCTGAATGGGCTTAGCTCTCCAAGCCTTTCCTTATAAAAGAGATGCTCTAGTTCCTTAATCTCCTTTGTTCCCATCCCCTGGACCTGCTCCAGGAGCTCGGTGTCTCTTTCGTCCTGAGAAGCCCAGCACTGGACATAGCACTCTAGATGTGGCCTCGTCAGGGCTGAGCAGAGGGACAGGACCTCTGCTCCTAGACCTCCCTAGACCTGCTGTCAATGCTCTTCCCGATGCATCCCAGGATACCATTGGGAATGCTGGGAATGCTCTTCCTAAAGCATCTCGGAATACCTTCTTGACCACAATTTCTGGCTTGGACGGCTTTTTTCCCACTTTTATCCTGAATGCTGGGCCCTGGCCTCCTCATCTGTATGAACTCTGTACTTAATGCTATATGTACATGGTTGCAATAAAAAGTTTAAATTAAAATCCATGCCTCATTCAATCTGATCCTTTTTTCAGTGTTCTTGTTAGAATTTCATATATGTTGCAGGCAGATAAAAATGCGTTCTGCTCTGAAAACACCACAATTTTAACAACTCTGCAAAATCTACATGGTGAAGTTTTTCAAAGGTAGTCCTCTCTTATGCAGCAGTGCCTTGAAAGTTCAGAATTCGAGGGACAGAGCACTCATAATTCAGGTGGAAATCAAACCATACCAGTGAATTAGCTTTTTCTTGTGCTAATTTCTATAATACATAATTCAAATACTTCACAGTGTACCTTTTAATATCATGATGGTTCTAGGGTTATTGATTTCCAAAAAGGAAAGCATGGGAAAACATGAGATCCAATATTAATATGTTGACATGATCAATGTAATTTGGCATATAATTGCATCTTTTCCATAAAAAAGGAAAGTAACCAACAGTCTAAGGAAATTGCAAATTGCATGTGATTGACATGCAGCAGTTGTTTCTGGAACTTATCCATCAGATAATAAAAAAAAAAAACCTGGGCATGAAAAAGCAACACAACTGGGAAGAAAAAAAGTCAAGTCAAAGTAATTTCCTGCATCCAATTTTCAGACGCAGCTTTATTCACAAACAGAAACCCTGTTTTCTTCATTTGCTAACCAATTCTATACATCCATGTGTGTGCTTGGAACACAGAGGTTGAAAAGTAATAGAAATGACTATTGAAAACAAACAGATGCAGATAAATTAAAATAACATTCAGGACCCCCAAATTTTTTTTAGTAACTCTCTTTATGCATCATTTTGGTTTGTCTTTATAAGGCACACTCTAATTAATTTAAGGCCACAACTTCTTTTTCTTGACAGAGTGGTAGGTTGCAGAACCTGAATGCAGCCTTGACCAGGGGGCCATGTTCATGTCTGTTTAGTGACAGAAAGGATATAATTAGGAAATATCAAACAAATGTTGAAGTTCAAAAAGGAAACAAGGGGATAAAGGGGCACAGTAACTACTCACAACGATTACCATTTTGAAGCATTAATATTAATATTCATATCCAGAAGGACACACTGCCCATGAATACAAGCCAAGCCTGATCTGCAAGTTACAGATGGAGTACTCCAGCTTTTTAGTCATTTCCTTTGATTATAATGACATATGTTAGCAAGGGCAGAGGTGGTCAACTTTAATGTTGCTGAATCCAATATATGAACACTTAAAATTACAGAAAGTGTCTCTGCTTTGTAGGTTAATGGGAGCATAATAGACCTCAATAAACCTGTTTTCCTCTCCTTCCTGTCAGCAAAGGCCAAGCTCACTAATGCAGCACATGAATCAAGTTAGCAGGAGCTTGACTTAACCAAAGTTGGATAGGCTAAAGTTGTCTCTGTTGTGCCAATGAAAAGATAGAACATTTATGATTTTTAAATGTTGAAAGATTGCAGGGTTTTTTCTGAAATGCTTAATTTGTTCTGTAGGCACACCTACAGGTAACTAAATTGTTGAAATACGATCTATTTTGGTAGCTCTAAAACACACTCTATTTAAAACTGTATTTCACAAAGTAATAATCCAAAATGAATTATTACATTTTCATCGCAGCTTTATAGCCCTAGTCCATAGAATAAGTCTCTTTAACAATAGTAAAGTGTGATAGCAGCCTGCTGATTACGTTCTTATACAAGTCTATCTATACAGTCAAGGCAGATCAGCTATGTGATAAGGTAAGATCTAGCACAATGTAAAGCCACGTCCTTTTCACCAGCTGGCGAGGTTTTCCTTGTGAAGGTTGGAATGTAGTAATGATTTTTGTCACTGCAATGTTCCTTCTGATTTTATGCTTTCCAGGGGAATGCAATAAGCACGTTACAATAACATCTCTGTTTTGCATTGAAGGCTCACACCCAGGCCACAGCTGTCTGACTGAAGACCAGAGCACAAAATATGCATGTTGGGATTTAGTGCCAATGTAAAGTGCTAAAAACCGCCTGTCAGTTAAGCAGTAAGCCTGTCTCCCCATAGAAACAGAGGGAAGCATGTGGTTTTGAAAGCTTAAAACTAAAGCTTTCAGAAATATAGCTGGTTTTTAGTATCCCAACCTTTAATTATCATTCTTTCACTGAGAACACAGCCATGGAAGAATGGTTGAAGATCATTTGTTGTGCTTCATTTGCCTAAGAGGAAAAACAAATGTCTGGTTAAGGATAAAGGTGAGGACTTAACCTGAAAACTAGATAATGATTTTAAATGGTAGGTGAATCAGTTTTACCAGAGTTAAGAATATCCTTCCCTGAGAACTGACACTTGGTTTTCTGGAAGGGAAAAGGGAAGAGGAAAGTAAAGAGGAACAGAAAAGAAATTCTGTTTCATTCCTGAGAGCTTTAAAATTTCAGTTTTGTTTTGACTTGGAAGAAAACAAATATATTCTAAAATAAAATATGAATGAGCCCTCACGTTCAGTGTTTACACATTTATTATAATGTAGCAACATTAAATCCTCTATTGTGTTAAAAAATTCACAAATAAAATTTATGAAACATGGTGGGCTACCAAAACAGTTAATCCTCTACTTACTCTAATATTAACTTTGATTTTATAGTTGAACGTATTAGCCACATCTCTTAATCTCTTTTTTGCTCTGTCCTCTGAAAAATAAATTATCATTTTGGTATTGGATCAAATATTCTCTCTAAAGGAGAAGTCATGGCTATAACATGTTTTGCCATTTTAGTGAAAGAGAAATCAAAATTTTTAAAATTGTAATAGGATTGTGATATACTGAAACTAAGCATAGGAAATTCTTAAAGCTCAGCTTTTTGCATCTTTTCATAGTACAGAGATTTAGAGACAGTTTCTCATCTTAAACACAGTGCAAAAATCATGGAAGACTTACATGAATATGGTGTTAAGTCTCCAAGTTTTTTCAGGAAACAGTTTGTTTCAGAAGAAAAAGATTGAGGTTATATTGTGTTGTTTGGTTGGGTTTTTTAAATGAAAGCTATGCATATGTACAGGCATAAACTTACATGTATAAACCATGTAAAATCTTCTTCATGTTCCTGATGGACATCAGTGACAAGAGGTGTCCTTCAGGTGTCCATATCGGGACCAATGTTTCTTGGTACCTTCATTAATGACTACCTAGAGGGACCAAGTGCACNAACAAATATATTCTAAAATAAAATATGAATGAGCCCTCACGTTCAGTGTTTACACATTTATTATAATGTAGCAACATTAAATCCTCTATTGTGTTAAAAAATTCACAAATAAAATTTATGAAACATGGTGGGCTACCAAAACAGTTAATCCTCTACTTACTCTAATATTAACTTTGATTTTATAGTTGAACGTATTAGCCACATCTCTTAATCTCTTTTTTGCTCTGTCCTCTGAAAAATAAATTATCATTTTGGTATTGGATCAAATATTCTCTCTAAAGGAGAAGTCATGGCTATAACATGTTTTGCCATTTTAGTGAAAGAGAAATCAAAATTTTTAAAATTGTAATAGGATTGTGATATACTGAAACTAAGCATAGGAAATTCTTAAAGCTCAGCTTTTTGCATCTTTTCATAGTACAGAGATTTAGAGACAGTTTCTCATCTTAAACACAGTGCAAAAATCATGGAAGACTTACATGAATATGGTGTTAAGTCTCCAAGTTTTTTCAGGAAACAGTTTGTTTCAGAAGAAAAAGATTGAGGTTATATTGTGTTGTTTGGTTGGGTTTTTTAAATGAAAGCTATGCATATGTACAGGCATAAACTTACATGTATAAACCATGTAAAATCTTCTTCATGTTCCTGATGGACATCAGTGACAAGAGGTGTCCTTCAGGTGTCCATATCGGGACCAATGTTTCTTGGTACCTTCATTAATGACTACCTAGAGGGACCAAGTGCACTCTCAGCACGTTTGCAGATGACATCGAGCTGAGTGCTTCAGTTGATACAGCTGAGGATGACATGTCAGCCAGGGCAACTTAGACAAGGTTGAGAACTGTGTCCATGGGAATCTCATGACGTTTATTGACCAAGTGCTGGTGCTGCACCTGAGTCGGGGCCATCCCTGGTATTGATATAGGCTGGGGATGAACAGATAGAGAGCAGACCCTCCGAGAAGGACTTGGAGGTGCTGGTGGATGAGA
>VZTF01008201.1:548136-602275 GCA_013397755.1 Cnemophilus loriae | reverse complement strand
GGATTGTTCAGCCTGGAAAAGAGAAGGCTTTGGGATGATCTAACTGCAGCCTTCCAGTCCCTGAAATGAGCCAACAAGAAATATGGAGAGAGACTTTTTACAGAGATGTGTAGTGACAGGACAAGGTGAAATGATTTTAAACTGAAAGAGAGTGGGTTTAGATTACATGTAAGAAATAAATTCTTTGTTATGAATGTGGTGAGCTACTGGAATGGATTGACCAAAGAAGCTGTGGATGCCTTATCTCTGGAAATATTCAAGGCCAGGTTAGAAGGGACTCTGAGAAACCTGATCTAGTGAAAGGTGTCCCTGCCCATGGCAGAGAGGTTAGAACTAGATGATATTTCAGGTCTCTTCCAACTCAATCCATTCTGTGGTTCTACGATACTGTGATAATCTTGAACGTTTTAAGACTGTCCTAGTTTTCTCCACAGAGTCTACCTGTACTTTTTGAAATTATTCGATTGATTTTACTGAGCAGGTTTTTTTTTTACATATTGTTGGAGACTATTCAAGAGGAAGCTTAAAAGCTACATTATCAAGTACACATCACCTGAACAGTCCCAGTACAATTTTCCCCTCTTGAATTTTTTTAAATTTTATGTGTGTGTATCTCTTTGTGTATGTGTTTTCATTCTAAAATTTGTATATGATATGTAACCAGCAAATCAGAAAGAAAATTTGAGGAATTAATCTGAAAATATTTACACAACGTCTGAAAGATACAGAAAATGTACCAGTAATATCAAAGGTAAAAATTTACTTGTAAGTGGGAGTGTTTGTAGCAAGAATGATACATGAATGTTCAAACAAAATGTTACAGAAATTTACAATTTTATGGGGAACTGCACATTTACAAGAAGAATAGATTAAAAAACCCAAAAAGACACCTTTTGTAATCAGTTAGATGCTTTTGCATTTGTGGGTTTTTTATATTTTGTTTTTATTTTTTTGCAAATGGTTCACCAATATCATCCCATACACTTAAAATAATTAAAAACAAACCATGCAATCTTTCCAAATTTTCTAGTTGTATTTCTAGCAAATTTCAAGTAAACTTCATCTATGAGAATGCCATTTTAATTGATATCTATTTTCTGTTTTTTGTTGTAATTATGTATGAAATTTGCATGAATTTATTAAAAAAAACACTTCAATATTAATCCACTTCTTCTCTCTATCACCTCCACATGATCTGACCTCTTCTCTGATCTCTTCTATTTTATGCATTATATTTCATGTACTATAAAGTACTATTGTTACTTAGTATTTTTAAAAAAATCTTACTTCATATTTGTGTTTGCACTGCAATTATTCTTGTAACAATACTGACTTTTATAAATCCATTTTCTATTGTAATCTATTTTTTCTTCATTGTCCATAGCATGAGTAAAAGAGCTCCTGTAAAAAACAATGTATCTGTACCCAGCGTTCAGACAATCACTGAAGTGATATAGCAAAGGCAAGTGATGGATTCTCCATGTCCTTAAATTTTCAGACCAAGATTTTATGTATCTTTGAAAGGAATTCATTAGTCAAAAAACATTACCAAGAGATTTACTGAACTGTGCTTTTGTATTATACAATGACAAGGTATAAATAATCAAATTACATAAAAAACCTATTATGCCCTAAATAATGTCAAATAATCTTTTATGAGAAAGTTTTAAATAATACATTCTTACACTAAGGGTAAATTCTGTATAATTTTAATCATGATCATTACTACATACATAGCCTAATAGTCATATTTCAGAGATCCTATGCAATTTCATATCATATAAAAACCCCAACCAAAACTCCAACCAATAGGAACCTAAAAAAAAAGAACCAAACCAAAAACCAAACCCGAACAATTACAATTTCCATTTCTAACACAAAAAAAGGTCACAGAATCAGGGCCTCTATTTACTAACTACCATGTTTCCTCTACTCTTTGAAATCCAAAGAACAATTAAAGTTGCAGCAGTTAAAAATTATCCATTAATTAGAGCTGGAAGCAAGCACCCATGAAATACAGGTGATAACCATAAATCAGAACAATTAGTCTGTCTAGAAAAGCAACATGATCAAATCAGAATCTCTCTACCACCTGCTAATTTAATCTTAGGTTGCAGTGGTTTTTTCTGTTCTGAGGAGACAAATCTGTACGGGATGACATGAATTTTACAGCTATGCATCCCTCAAGGTTATTCTTTGAAAGAAATTCTTTGCAGCTAGCATTTTTTTGCATTTAATCATCTTGAAAACGGCCAGTAGTTTCAAAAAGACATGAATAAAATTAGGAAGAAATATGAATGAAATTAGGTAAGTCTTTGTAGGTTTGAGCGAAATAAGTTGATACAGTCCACTTCCCAAAATCATTTCAATAGATATCAGTATTAAATGCGGTGATGAAATCTATTATAATCATTAGAAAGAATCAAGTGAAAGCTACAAATCCTGCCGTATTAATGCAAAAGGGAAAGATAAAAAGAAAAAGACACCTTACATAGATCTTCAAGATGCCTGCAGTGACATGGAGAGAAATATGAACAGGTAAAGACAAAACTAAAGAGGCAAAGTGACATATATCATTCGTCTCTTCATCTTAAGTGCTCTGCCTATTATGGAAGGACAATTAGTGGTGTGTCTCAGATTCTATTAGTCCACAAATTTTATTAAACATAATTTCAGCTTTATTTCAGAATAATTAATTTTTTCAGGTCTCATAAATAATACAAATCTTCAAGGAAGATCTAAATATATCTCCATTTCCCAGGGAAAAAAAAAAAAAAGCAAAAAAAAACTGGCAGGGACAATCAGGAATTTCTCACCTAAAAAAAGAGAAAAATACTTTGTCATAGAGGCCTTTGTGGTGTACATTTATTATTTCAAGACAAAAGAGAACACATGCTTATTTGGATAACTGTTTTTCTAATTAACACCATGACTAATTTTCTTACTCTGGTCTCACTAATATGTATGGGTTTCACAGCAGTTCAGAGAAAAAGAGAGATGATATGCCAGCCCTCAGACTATTGCTGCTATAGCTCAGCCCCATTAATGGTTTCTCTTCCTTCTCATCCTTGGCAAAATAGAAATGGTTGAAGAAAAACTTCTGTTATGTGTAAGGAACCAGAAGGATACTACAATCACTATTCATTAGAGGTGCTCTGAAATAAAAAATAAAAACATAACACTAAGTGGGTGGTTTTTTTTCTGTCAGCAAGACTCCATGGCAACAATACTGCGGAATAGCCACTGGCCAAAAACACATTGTTAAGAGATTATTAGTCAAGGTTACTAGAAACTGTTCCTGAAAGGAGTAAAAGACAATAAAAAAAAATCTAGATGGTGAAATTATCAACTGTAGGTAACTTAAATTATTTAAGCTCAAAAAATGTTGTAGATGTGAAAAATTCAGTATGGTTTGCAAATAAACAGTAAGAAAATAATTGAGAAAAGCTGTGATCTGATTACACTTATTTTCTTTGCCCTCCCTATAAGGTGGGACACAATTGCAGCTAAAAATGCCCCCTTCTACAATCCTATTCTAATCTTCAACTGTAAAATGACAGTAGAAATAATCCTCTTTTTTATTTTTATGAGAACAATCGTTTCTTTCAGTTACTTCTGTTCAAACACTGTAGAATGCCAAATCACTGCTAGTAATGAGATTAGTTTCTGACCCTAAAAGAACAAAACCTGAAAGCCATCTATCGGAAGATCAAAAATACTCAACTATTCTTCACCTGGAAAACACAAATGTAAATACAGTCAATACAGTCAAACTAAAATTCTACCAACATCTGCATTTCTTCAGGTTTGCTTTATTAATATATAATTTATAGGAATATCATGTCATGCCGCATACTTTACAAGTGTGTTACTCAAAAGCAAACTCTTTTCAAAGAAGGCACTTTGAAACCACCGTAGTGAAATGGGATCTATGAATACAGAAGGGCAGTAAAGAGAGAATTCTAAATAATGGTTTTCTACTGCTTTTTTTTACCTTCTCCTGGGAATGAGCCTGAACATTTATTTTTCATGCTACAGGGAGACCTTGTAAAAAGCCGAAAATCCATCTTACATACTCAGCTGTAACTTAGGTCAAGTTCTGCTCAGTAAACATCCATAGAATTGCATATGACAGGTAATATTTCACAATGGCTTCTTCACTCCTAAGCTGCCTATTCCTTAAGGCTGAACTACCATAGCTGATTTAATATTCAGCTGAAATTGGAAATGTATCATTAACTCTTTTAAATAAAAATTAATTTAATTATGGAAGGAACTGAGTTAGATGAGCCCAGGTTTGGAATTTCATGGTTTAAATTGAAGAAAAGTATAATTAGAGGTTATTTCAGAAAAAAAGTAATGTAGTCCTGTTATATTTCCCCCACATTCCCAGTACTAGAATGTGCTTCAGTATTAGTAGTGCCATCAGTACACATGATGATGTTCAGTAGCTGATTGCTTGTTGTGCCATACAAATAATAGCTCTCTACATGTAGCAATCAGAGTCTCGAAGTGATATAATCGGGTATAGTAAATCTCAAATTATGTGTTCCTTTTCAGGAGAAGGGAACACAATGCAACCTGAGTATTGTGGCTTGCATAGCACATAGTAACACAATACACTTGATTCTCTGTTAAAGCTACACATTGTACCACAATTTACCACTGAGAAAACAGAGGTATCAAATGCTGCCAGAATATAAGTGTAGCTTTTTACAACTACTTTGTAAGAAAAATGACTACATCGGGTGCAATTGTGGATAATCAAGTTCATGATTACTTTTCTCTGCAGGACCCTTTGTCAGAAGGGAACAGTTACTCAGGGTGTAGTTTCAGAATAAATTTCAGTCAAAGAGAAAGCAGTTTAAGAAGCTCTTTATTGCTCCTCTGAAACAGAGGCAGCCTTCTGAACTGAACCAAAACTACTGTTTTCAGGGCAAGATTTCATTGGTAGCATCAATACATAAATGTGAGGAGGGTTAGAAAAAGAAACTGCATTACTGGTTTTTACTCCAATAATGTCAGCTGTCTGGTTTACATCACAGTCCCACATAAATCTCTGTTGGAATAATGTAGGAACAAGCAAACAAGTGCGGCAACTGAAACTGATAAACAGAAGAAGAATAAGAAGGAGAAACATTTATACTGAAAAACATTTATTTTCTGCTCAGCTCCAAAATCGTTGATATGGACACATCAGGGTCAGCAGAAAAACTCGGGTAAGTGTCCTTGTGAATTAGGATCTCATACTTTTCCTAGCAGAATCCTTTTAGCATTTTAAGATGCTCATCTGAGAAAAAGGATGCTGTAAAATATTAAGTTTATGCGCCTAACATAATAATTTGGTGCAACAAAGCAAATGTATCAGATATCGTAAAGTAAGACAGTAATAGTTCATAATTCTCACCATGAAAAGTCAGGGACATCATTGCATAACACAAATAAGGTAACTAGTGCGAAACTGTTGATTTCTGATGTTTATAAATATTATTGCTTTTCTAACCTGCCTCAGACAAAATGTATTTTCTTACAGGTTTCCAATATACTCTGGGCTACGAATATAAGATACAGAGGAAAAAATCCTTGATTAAAAATGGATTAACAGTTAACTGCTTTGTTTTACTATATAATATAATAACAGAATATAAATAAACTTTCAGTCAAATCATTTCTTATATTCTGATTTGAAATTTTCAAGTTGAAGACACACACAAAAAGAAAAAAAGAGAAGTGAAAGGAACACTAAATGAGAAGAGATCTTTAAAGAACACAGAAGTCTTGACAAAAGACTTTTCCCCCATCTATTTTCATCAGTCATTTCACCAGGAGTCTAAGATTTCACAGTTTAATACCATTTAAAATGGAGGTTCTACTCTTCGACCATTCTTGTCTTTTCCTTGATCTGAAACTTGGAGTCTCCACATGAGCACATTCAGATACCCAATACAGCAGAAAAGTCTTCTAGATTATTTTTAACCACCTCATTAAATGATCTGACTAATACTAGATCATAGTTTCCATGTAGAGATCATTTTTCATACTTTCTAGAATAAAATACGCATCTACCAGCTTGTAAGTATGGGTAAAATTAGGCAAAAAAGTTGCCCTCTAGAAAAATTTCCAAAATAATTTCATGATAAAAGCATTTATTTGATTATTATCTTTTACTCCCAGTGGTGAACTAGTAGTATTTTTTAGATTAGTCTTTCAATAATGCACAATATTAATTTGAATTTCACTTAAAAAAAAAAAAATCCAAACCCTCTGTACAAATGGAAAAAATGAAATCCAGAACTATGGCACATACTTCAGCAAAGTAAACTGGAAATATTTCCAGACTTACCTCTCTGATTTATTTAAAAATCTCGGTGATGCAATCAAAGAATAAAACTAAAGTTGCAGAGTACTACTATAAAAATAGGAATATCATTAACCTCTGTCTAACCACACTCTATGGACAATCACTTTCTCTCCAAAAATACAGGCAATCCAAAGATACAGACAATCCAAACACAGATAATTTATTTCTAAATTAATTGTTGTTAAGATTGTAATGCAAAATTCACCTCCCAACCATTTTTTTCTATCAGCATTAATCATAAAAAATATCATAGTATTCAGAAGTCCTTAGCTTCTTTCACAGTTAGCTTATTTATAGGCACTAACACTTGATGTTTCAATGTTTAAGCCCCTTGGCCCGACAAGATGATATAAGGTGAGGAACAACAGATTAATTTTTTGTTGTTGTTGTTAATAGGCATTGCTAATACTAATAGGATAGGATTAGAAAACAAATTTAGTAGTGGAGAATCCTTTTAATTTAAATTATAAAAAGCATTTTATAACTTTTGCATCTTGTCTTCACACACACAGATATGAGAACCAGCATAAATTAAACACATAGCAGCATGGATATAAAGCCTGACTAGCCATCTAAACCACATTGAAACTGTATTACAAGTCTTTGATAAAGAAGTGAGTTTTTTCTCAAAAAAACCCCCCATTTTGTCGTACATAATTTGTTACTACATGAATGTAGCTCATTCCTGTATGGAAATCTGACACAATACCAATTGTATATTAAGTAAATTATTAAAATCAATAAAAGAGCAAATAGGAACTAAAACACACAAAATATTACTGCTCATAAATGTATATATATATATATATATCCGAGGAGAAATATATATTAAAAAACTAAAGCAAACCAAAGCAAAAAAACCCAAAGTAACGAGAACAACAAGAACAACAATGAAAAATAATGCCTCCAAAAAACCAGAAAAACTTTTTGAATTCTGATTTTCTCTTCGGAAGATGGTATATTTTATAATGGAGAATTTTGACCTGCACCAAGTACCAAAGTCAGTGCTACCCTAGAAATTTTCACGTTTTCTCCACCTATTTTTTCCAAAAGTATTTTAGAAGTCTCGTGTTTGAATTATTTGTTTATTGTATAATTTTTCTTATTAAAAAATAATCTGAAAATAAAGTGACTGTTTAAACCATTTTCTGGAGGCAACATTCTCACTAGGGATCCTAAGCAATGCTTTTGTTTGTTTAAGCCTGCTGTCATGAAGGAGAGAAGAAAATACATTTAGTACTGCTTCAATTTGTACAGAATTTAAGCAACACATTCCAAAAATTTTGAACTGTAAAAGGAAAAGGATATAACCTAGACACAGAACAGCAAAAAATAAAAAAAAAACTTAAAAATTACTGTAAACCAAGAAACTTAAAATGAATTGTTTTGATTTATGGTCTCTATTTTCATTTCACAAAAGTAATCTATATTAATACAAACACAAAACTTCGCCTCTGGTTTATTAAGTAGTATGTGTCACATTTCGTGCCTTTAAAAATGGAAAAAAATAACAGTATTTGGTTAATGTAGCAGATCGTTTGCTTAAGACTAGCACAAGGTGAAATTTAAATAACTTTCAAGGAGGGAGATGTACTACTATTGCTTCTCCACCCTATTTAGCCTTGGCTTGAGTGTTCTGATGTTGAAAATTGTAGCAGAGAGGTATAACTGGTAGTATTACAAATATGACATAATACAGCTATTACTTTGTAACCTTTAGATAGGCAAAGGGATAATTTCAAATAGATTCTATCAGGATAAATGAATATGACTTTGCATTGACTAAGGTCTTTGTGCTGAGTGTGTGGAACAGTTCAATTTTTACTTTGAGAGTTCAGCCTTATTTGATTGTGTAAAGAATATGTTACACGCATAAAATATTCTTTCCAAGTAGAAAGAATGGCTGAAGTTTATTTGTTCACTGTGGTTTAATAAACCACATTTATTCCAGGGAATGCTGATCTCTCAGTGAGGCAATTGGCTGAATACTTTTAAGATAAGGTTCAATCAGGCCGGCTGTAATGCCTACACACTGAAGTGAGCTAGGCACAGAAAGCCTCTGGCCTTAAATATAGGAGATGCTGGCTAGCACAAGCCCAGAGAAGACAAGAGAAGGACTAAAATGCTCTCTCACAGACTAGCACACAAGAATGCCAAGGTAGCGCAATTCAGTTGTCAAGAAGAAATAGAAAAATCCAAAGCTGTATAAAAGGAGAAAGAAACTTACAGTTAGGAACCATGTAGGCTACTAATCTTGTCACTACTTACCCCTATAAAATATAACCAGTATCTGAACCCAAAATGTTATTTGTGACAAACTCTATATAACCACGAATTATGTAAAGACTGTTGAACTTCGGGGATGTGTGTAAGCACCAAATGAGAGACACCAGCACAGTACATTCATAAATGTTGAACACGTCTTTATGGAGCTGGTGGTAACATAATTGAATGCACTTCCCAGAGGGTAAAAACAAAAGGTACTTAGCTTTGACTTAGTCAAAGTTGAAAATTTCCAAACTAAATTGAAATAGCAAATATGGCACTGGAAAGGGGGTGATATTGTAGGAAAATTAACACATAGGTTTAGAAGGCATTTTTGGAATTTTCTGCTCATTCACAATTTCTAGTTGTTGAAAAAATATCTTTTGTATATAGAAATATTTTCATTTGTGCGTGGGTTTTTTGTTTTCTAACTAAAACTACCCCAAAACCTTCAAACTGAGAAACTTATGAAATAATAAAACACTGTTTTAGAAATTAAAACTAAAGCATATGTGGGGGGGCCCATTAAAAATGGATGGAGAACCCTACTAGCAGAGGATGTGGAGAAGGCAGAGTTATTGAAAACATTCTTTTCATCAGTCTTCACTGACCAGACCAGTCCCCAGGAATCTGTGGTCCAGGAGACCAGGGTAAAGGAATGTTGGAAGGAAGACTTTTCCTTGGTCCAGGAGGATTGGGTTAGAGTTGGGAAAATTTGACGTCTACAAATCCATGGGGCCGAATGGCATGAGTGCTGAGAGAGATGGCATAGCTGTGCTACTCAAATTCTCTTTGAAAAGTTGTGGCTATCAGGAGACCTGCCTGAGTGCTAGAAGATAGCAAATGTCTCCCTGGTCTTCCAAAGGGGCAAGAAAGACCCAGAGAACTACTGGCCGGTCAGCCTCACCTCAAACCCTTGAAAAGAGATGGAGTGCCTCTTTGTGAAGGTTGTCTCTATCCATCGTCTATCACAAGAAGATGATGAGGAGTAGTCAGCATGGATTTTTTAAAGGCAGTTCATGTTTGAACAACCTGATTGCCTTCCATGATAAAACAAGTAACTGGATGGGTGAGGAGAGAGCAGTGGATATTCAGCTTCAGCAGGGCTTTTGGCACTGTCTCTCACAGCATCCTCATAGGCAAACTCAGGAAGCGTGGATTAGATAAGTGGACAGTGAGGTGGGTTGAGAACCGGGTGAATGGGAGATGCCAGAGGGTTGTAATCTGTAGTGCAGGCTGTGGCAGTAGGCCTGGCACTAGTGGTGTTCCCCAAGGTTCAATACCGGGCCCAGTATTGTTTAACTTATTCATTGATACCTTGGACAAATGGGCGCATGCCTCCACAGCAAATTTGCTGTCCATGACCTAGCAGTGTGCTCTTGTTGCCAAGAAGGCCATTGGTATCCTGGGGTACACTGGAAAGACCACTGCCAGCAGGTTGAGGGAGATCATCCTGTCACTCTACTCAGCCCCGAAGAGGCCACATCTGGAGTGCTGTCTCTAGTTCTGGGTTCCTCAACACCAAAGAGACATGGAGCTCCCGGATTGAGTCTAGCGGAGGACAGCAAAGATGATTATGAGGCTGGAGCATTTCTCTTATGAGGAAAGGCTGAGAGAGTTAGGCCTGTTAGCCTCAAGAAGACAAAATGAGAGGGGTCCTTATCAATGTGTGTAAGTACTTGAAGTGAGGGCGCCAAGAGGACAGAAGCAGGCTCTGTTTAGTGATTCCAAGCAATAGGACAAGAGGCAATGTGCAGAAACTGACGCACAGAAAGTTCCACCTGATTATCATGAAGAACTTCCTGTGTGGCAGTACTTTACTTTCCTATGATAACCTGCAGTGCTCCCTTTTAACCTGAGCCATTCTGTGACTCTGTGGTATAACACTAAAATGTTTTATTAAAAAAAGTAAAATTCAAGCTGAGCCAAAATAAGATGCTATTATTTACTGCTAAATTATTATGTTTTGTTTGTGTGTGAAAATCGCTACTTATTGACTTCAGTGATAGTGATAAGCAGTCAGAAATTTACATTTCTTTGAGATCTTATAGTTATTGAAAATTTTAATGCTTTCCACTGTTGAAAAGACCCCATTTCTTTCTGCAAGGTAATTTATAATAATATTTGTGAAAGGGAACAACTCCTCTGTAGTAACCCAGAATTCAGTACTTGACATTTAACTGGCTGCTGAAGAGATCAGATATAAATCTGAGTAGAATAATTTTATAATATTTTTAACTTTTTTTCCCACTTACCAGAGAAACCAAATTCATAACCAGAAATAACCTGAGTTCATGAGACTATTGCTATTTCTAGATTGGAATAGCAAATACAGGAAATTTCACTTGTGACAACACTTAGAGATACCCCAGAGAATCTTTTTTCTTGGGAAAAAAGTAGTGGGTGAAATTTTGGCTAATAGAGCAAATATCAATAAAGCAAATGTCATTTCAGTGTGACCATTTTAGCAACTGGAAAAAGTCCTAAAAAATTATTATTAGGATAGTATTCCACTGGGGATATAAAGTGGCCAGTTTCTCATGTCAAACCGTACTTCAGAATCTGTATTTTTATATGTATTTTTACAAGTCTTTTCTTATCCTGAAGTCCAGTTCTATGTTCAGTAGTACTGTAGGTACTCAGTAATGTTTTTCAAGATATTTCATTAGAAGGTGTGAGGGCAGTGGATACTACTAACACTCTCAGAACTCACAATATTGCCAACATTCACAAGCCCAAATTATGGCATTCTTTTAGTCTAGATACCCATCATCAGAGCTTGTCACAAAAGTCAAATACTTCACTTTCGTGTGTACACGAAACAAATATCTCCAGCATAAATCTGAATAATATGGTCATTAAATTCCCTAAAGTGAACTACAGTACAAAAACATAGCTGAAAAGAGCTATTTATTATTGTCAACTGTTTGTCCATACTTTCAACAGCAGTTGCATTGTCTCTAAAGCATCTAAAGCATCTGGAAAGGATATTTGAATAAACTAGAAAAAAGTAGTCTTACCAAATATTATATTAGAAGAATGTAAGGAATCAATACATGGCTTTTCACCAGCCGTCAAAAACATGGGAGCTAAGAATGAAATACCAAAAATAGCTATAGAGGACTAAATCCACGGCTTTGTTTCTCTTTTGGGCATGCGAGACAGTATTTCTGAGGTTGTGGTTTTGGTTTGGGGTTTTTAATTTGTTGTTATGGTTTTGTAGTTGTTTTACTATTTTTTTCCCTATAAACTATAACCAAAATTCACAGAATGATTGTTGGTTTGGATATGCAGCAATAATTTAGAGATATTGCACTTATTTTATAGCTGTTGTTGCCGATGGAGTTCTTGTTATTCTTGTTGCTTCTCCTTTCTATATCAGAATACTCAATATTCTCCCTGAACAGAAATAATTTGAATTAGTATTTAAGGAAGTGAATCAACATTCTTCTCTTGTTAGCTCTTTAATTATAACAGTTATGGAAACTGGCCTTGTCAGCAAATCAGCTTCCAAAATCTTGCACTTGGAGACAACTATGATCTCTAGTTACCATGTACCAACATGAAAGATTTTACAATGCCACTTGCTTCTGCTCAAGAGAAGATGTGTGACACATGTAGAAACGGAGTATTTCTCGGCTTCCTAATGTCTAACAAGCACACTGTAGAGGAAAAATTATTGATACAGATCCATAAAATATTGGAAACTAATCTTAGCTCATTATGTTATAGTAACATCAATCTGCTTGTATAGAAAATGGATTACTGAAGGCAGCTCAAAGCGCCCTTCTGTTGGCTCTCTCAAAACACTCAGGTGAATCCCATCCAGACTCATCGACTTGTGTGTTTCTAAGTGGTGTAGCAGGCCACTGACTATTTCCTCAAGGGTTATTGGGGCTTCATCCTGCCCATTACCCCTGCCTTCCAGCTCAGGGGGTTGGCTACTCCCAGAACAACTCATCTGACTATTAAAGACTGGGGCAAAAAAGGCATTAAGTACCTCAGTCTTTTCCACATCCTTTGGCAATATGTTTCCCCCCACATCAAATAATGGATGGAGAATCTCTTTGGCCGTTATTTTGTTGCTAACGTATGTATAGAAACAGTTTTGATTATGTTTCACAACAGTAGCCATACAAAGTTCTACTTGGGCTTTAGCACTTCTAATTTGCTCCTTGCATAATCTCATTACATTCTTGCAGTCCTCCTGAGCTACCTGCTGCTTCTTCCAAAGGTCATACACTCTCCTTTTCTCCCCTGAGTTCCAGGAACAGCTCTCTGTTAGACCCAGGCTGGTCTTCCAGCTAACTCGACTTCTTGGGACATGCAGATGACCTTCTCCTGCATATTTAGGAATTGTTTCTTGAAAAACGTCCAGCCTTCCTGGTCTCAGGACTGCCTCATAAAGGATTCTATTAGCCAGTATGCTAAACAGGCTAAAGTCTGCTCTCTGAGAGTCTAAGGTAGCAACCAACTATACCCATGACACACATCCTGCTGTCTATATTGTATCGTTCAAGAATGAAACGCATGCGGCCAGTTAAAACTTTTTCTTTACAATGCAAGATCTTTACACAGGAATTTTTGATGACTTGAGATTTCAGTTTCCTTCTCTTCAGTCTGCCTCTAGCTGCTTCTATGTAAGTAAAAAAAGAAAATATATCACTTAGGTACAGCAAATTGATGTGCTTAGTAAAAAGCAATTTGATACTTTGCAGCATTTTAAAAAGGCAAGAGTACAACTAGCATCCCTAGTAAAGAAAGGAAGGTCCTCCAAGCATAACATATATACAAGCAGTTTAAATCTATAAGTAAATCAATCTGACATTCATACTATATGGGAGATAAGTCTTAAAACGCAAGTCTAAAAAAAATTTCCAAGATTTTATTTTCCAAAGGCTGCACTCCACTGCCACTGGTAACTATTATACTTGATGTGGATATTCTGTTCTAACAGTATATCGTATACAATATTTAAAAAACCCCAAATGCTCAAATATATTATTTATAGGATTTATACAGAGCATAATACCATTTTAGAATGGTCTAGTAAAATCCATACTTGTCATAACTAAATGCATTATTTTGCTGATTATATGTTTCCTAAAATATAATTATTCCTATACATATGATTGTTACATGTAAATATATATTGCTAGTTTGCTGATTTTGTGTATTATGTGTATACAACACAATATTTAGACTTCTATATGTATATATAATTTATAAAAATAAAAATAGTTTACATATATAAGTATGTATTGACCAATGCTCTCAGCTGAAGGAGGATGGGGGACACTATAGGAGTGTACAGCTTTTGACAGATAATTAAGTATAAGAGTAAAGTTTCCCTTTATTTGGCTGGAAAGTAGGTATAATTATTCAAAAATCTTTTAGCTTTGCAAGGCACTGAAAATCTAGTAGATGATTAGGAGAACAAGACTGTTTGCCTTGCAGTGCATGGAAGCAATTATTGTTGCAATGATGAACCATTTCTTTTGGATTACCAGATGTTTCATTTATAAGAAAGAGATGAGAACACATGAACTGCTTGATATTGTCATCTGTGACACTCCCAGAGAAGAGACTGTATATTCCAGGATACACACAAAAAAACCCCAAAGCTAATGATGGGAGCCACCATTTGTTGAAGAGTAAAAGTTTTGATTTTGTTTGGTTTGGATTTGAATTGTTACTGTAGATGAATCTTCAGTTGTCATGGAAAGCTTCGCAAACTGCAGATTTATGAAGACAGAGTGAAAAAAATATCTCATTCATTTTGAATTTCAGTACTCCTTTCAGTCTGTGCACTTCTATGAAATTAATATCTTCCACAAACATATTAATTTTAAGCCTTGTGTAAAGTTAGATAGTGATAAGGACAGACAGCTATGAAAATTAATTAACTACAATTTGAAAATACATTCTGAGACAAAAGAATAGCTTCACTGTGCTTGGAACAGGTGTTATAATCCAGATTCCACATAAGGAAATTTCAGTGAAACCTATTAAATATCCCAAACCTTGTATTTGTTAATTTCCTACTTGCTGATCAAGGCATTTTGCCATATTTAACCTAGAAAATACAGTGCACACAAAAGTTATACAGAAAACTTTATAGTACCATGTATTAATATAAAAACTAAATTCAAGCTAGGTAAAATAAAAGAAACGTTACCATTCCATTTAGGTATGTTATTCATCTAGTGAAATTTTACATGATAATACAAAGAAATGCCAGAGCTAGGCAATGCTTCAGAGCCTTAAGCTTTATGCTATGTAGATGTCTCCCTTGGAGTGTTATATTCATACTTGATGAATCTAACTTTTGCATCTGGGCAGTCCTGGACTTTAGAATCTTTATCTCTGTTTGTCAGCTTAGAGCCCAACAATGCACAAAATCAGAAATAAACATTGACTCTTTCATCACAGCACAAACTTGAGAGCTGATTTTCTGAACTTTAAGCACTAGAAGTCAAGAATTGGCAGTACAGCAACATCACTATAATGCTGTTGTGACAGAAGAGCTGAGTCTCAAATCCTCTCTCATTCTATATCTGCAAATATAGATGTGTGAAACAGGGCAAAATACTACATAAATTCTATTTCCTTTTACAGGAGATCCAAAAGCTTTTTTTTTGTCCAAGAGTAGGACTGAGATACTCAGTATGTAATTAAGTAGTGTATTATAGATCTACATTTCTTTTAAAAAAAGAACAAAGGAAGACCATTCCACATTTCTGTGATGTGAAATTTCAGAGGGTTTTGAAGCACAGAAACAGCAGGTGATAGACTGAAATTCTGAAGAGAGGTAGTATGTGACGCCACAGGCTTCTATGTTGGCTCTGATTAAAATTTGGAGAATGATGAAACAATAAAATTAGGGAGGAATTTCTTTTGATACCTACCCAGAAATAATTATTCCTGCATCTAAGACATGATTAATGTCCCCCATCTACTGTGTTGACACAAATGTTGAACAATTGGACAAACAGGCTTGCAGAAATGAACCTGTTTGGAAGAAATGAGACATTCCTGCTGTCAGAGCTTCCAGAACAGTTATTCTCTACACAATCTTGGCAGAACCAGAAGACTTCTTAAGATCTGAATAACAACTGTTTTGAGATTCTTAACTGAATGGCTTCTTCAGGAAAGAAGTGGGGAGATGATGCAGGAGTTAAAAAAAAAGCAGAATTAAGTGACAGAAAGGACACACAGTAGAGGCTAAGGCCCATGCTGAAAGTTTGCAGTTTTCTTCATTGCAGCATTGTTGACTTGTTAAAAGTCAAGTTAAAAGTCAGTTAAAAGTCTATATCCTATGGCTGGAAATAGATACTGGGATTACACCTGAAATATGTCTGAAATTGTGAATAACAGGTATCTTGCTGTAGAGATGTTCACTATTTGTAAATCACTGGTCCAGACCTGCTTGAGTGCTGTGCAAATCACATTACAGCTGAGGCCTTCATGGGCCTTGACAGCTTTGTGTAGGCTGTGTAGGATGTGTAAAAGCTTAACTACAGTCGCCCATTCAGGAATCTTACATACAGAGTGAAATAAAGTCTGCACCAGAGGTCCAGCAGTCGAGCTACTTTTCAGGAAGGCAACTGCACCGGAGCTTTCAATTCCTATGGCTAATTATCTCAGCACAAAAATGGAGAAAAACCCAAAGACAACCATCTATAATATTGGCAGATATTATAAACTCTAATGTTCATTCCCAAATCATCCATTACAAACAGACATCAGAGAGATGGAAATCAAAAAAACCCAAAAAACTCTTGTTGATGAGAGCTGGCTTGGTTGTTTTGGCCCTTTTTTGGTTATCTCTCTCTTTTTTTTTTCCTTCTTTTCTTTATCTCAATTTATTTCAATGCTCCATTTAGTATTTTTCTTAATGATTTTCTGACTAAACAAACTCCTTAATCCAAACAAAGTCTCAAAGCCCCAGGATCTGTCAGTGTCAAATTTCTTGAGGGTCCAGCTAGCTAGAAGCAGAAATACCCTGCAGCAACTTCCATGAGTGTGTGGTGTGTATAAAATAGGGCTTATATTTCTGGATAAAATGGTCTATAATGGAGGAGAAATCATAAAGTTGAAGCACTTGCTGATCACCTTCAGAAATTTCACACTGAATTTTGGTATTGAATTTTAAAGTTCTACTTCTTGCTTCTGTGATATGGCTTACTTAGAATCACATAAATACAAAGGTAAATATTTTTGATTTTTTTTTTGTGATAAGAGTTCCAGGGGAGCTAGCCTTCAGTTACTACAGTATTAGTTGGGGTATAAGTACAAGAAGTTAACAACACGGTTAAGAGCACCACTGTCTCTTTTATCAAGAATATGGACAATTATTTTAAATATATTATTTTCTTGTAGATTTTCTTCTTTTTTGTTTTGTTTCCTTGAGAGAGCTTTCTTAGACACCTACTGTAAGAGTGTCTATAAACAAAGTAGTGTAAGACCACATCTGTTTAACTAGTAACTTCTAACTGGAAGTAGATCCAATCTAAGAGGTCAATGACTCCTTTTAATTTTTAGCAACTGTCTTTCAGCTCCCCTTCATTCCAGGTGATAATACCCACCTCTGTTGTGTCAACTCAATTACTTTTGTAGTTTTGGAGTTTTTTGTGGTTTTAGTTTAGTGGTGGTTTTATGTTTTTGTTTTTTAACATTTCACAAAATTACTTCCAGTTTTTTAAATTTAAGTTAATAAAATAAAATATGCATTTAAAGCAAATAAATGCAAAAAAAGGATGTTGTTCCTTTTCTAAAGACATCTCATTACAGACTGATAAACAAGCAACTCCATGTTCAAAGCTGAATCACAGGAGCTACTGGTGAGATGAAAGTGGAACATTGTGGAGAATATATTTTTAAAAATTTTACTGTCATTGCATTCCCATTTTTTTGTTGTCATCCCTAATACAGAATATCACCATGTAACATCTTAATCCAAAAGGGAAGAGTATGCTGAACAGCCTAACAAATGGTGGATTCTGACCTGGCAGACTGGAGGACCAGTGGTATCCTGTGGTACATCATCACCAGCCAGTCAATCTCTCTCTGTGATGTAGGAAATAAGCATTTTAATGCATGATAAACAATTAGAATTATCAGACTTTTGCCATGTTTTTGCCCCGCATCTGGGAGATGCTAACCATAGTAATGGCTCAATAGGCAAGGGCAAATTTTTGTGATAAGATCAGTGGGACTGGGGGACAAATAAAATATACATCAGTCCCTTGTGATAGTAAGTGAAGATATGTCAAAAATAATTACATGCTGCACAGCACAACACATCAATAGCAGTTATTAATGTACTTCTGAGATAATGCATATTCTTTTTCCATCACCCATACTTAACACATAAGCACTAACGAGATTCAAAAAGTCTAACCAGACAGAACCAATCATGACTGCTCTGTCAGTAACATTAAGAGATATAATAAAAAGCAGAAATAAACATGAAGATGATTAAAAGTGGGGCAGTGTGGGTGAGACCAAAATCTGTTTGGAAGCCTTTAGCTTCCAAAAATGCCCTCTTCATTCCTTTGAAGAGTATGGATATAGTCTTCAGGCTAACATCAGTGAAAAAAAGGTGATAATCAATTTTTTTCTTCCAAAATATTTCTCCCAAACTAGTAGATATAATACTGGTGTGCTTGTGCAACCTTTTACACTTAGGAGAGTCTGAAGATATTGCTGTGGAAGTGAGTTTTTGGACAGTTCTCAAAAAGTGTTAAATTTTATCTCATGCAAGAGATAATCCTCGTAACTCTTCCAGCTTGCATAAGCTGTAAAAACATTTATTCATCTTACCTTTCAAAATCTAATCTTAATTTCTTAGCCAACAATTTCTTTATTCAGTGAAAACTTCCTCCTCCTGCTTGCTTTGGTAACCAAATTTGTACCTTTTACTCTGGAATATTGCCTTCATGCCAGTGTAAATACTTTCATGGAAAAAATGATAGAAAATAATCTAAGTAGAACAGATCTTTGGAGTTTATTGCTCTTGAATAAAACCAAGCAGGATATAAACTATTGCTTTGACATGAAAATGGGCAATTGACCATCTTTGGCTTTCTTCCAGGAGTGCTGTTGTATTGTTGCACACTCCAAAGGAGCAGGACGAAGCTGATCAGAAATATGTTTACTCTTACCTTGTGAGTGGCTACATCCATTTATTGACACAAAGTGGTCTGGTATTACAGTGCCTTTGAAGTAGATCTTCAAACTGTGACCAATGTAGAAACATGGCTCCTGTCTGCTTCTTTGTCAGCAATATTATTTCTTAGGGACTGAATTATCTATCTATTCATTTTAAGGAGGCATTCTAGAACAAAACCAGGATTTACCTTTTCAAAACTGAATAACCTGACCAAAAAGACGTAGATACTCAAGCTGGCCTAATAACTTACGATCACTAAAAAATATTATGACTTGTAATGCAATTGCAACGCAATTACAAGAGACTTTTAAAAAATTATTGTTTTCTTTTAAGTGGAACAGCAAAGCTTTTCTCATATCAAAGAAATCAATGAAGGTGAACCTTGAAAATACGTCTGGAAAGGAAGCACACAGGAAGTTCATGCCTCCCTCAACTTCCATCTTGTTCTGTTATCTCAAACAAGGCATTTAGATTTAGACTGGATATTTCTCCACTACAATAGCTTGACCTGTGTGAGTGTAAACTAGCAGCAAATTCCAGAGGACCACAGAGTCATAGAATGGTTTGTACTGAAAGGGATCTTAAAGACCATCTAAAGAACTTTGATTTCTACTTTCAAACCCAAGATAAAAATCTAAGGTGAAAAACAGTAAAATAATTCACCTCACAGGAAGTAAAATATTTAGAAACTATGCAACCTAAGAGAAACAAAGTTTTAAAAGTGTTTAGTATAGGGTGATATTCAAACTTCTGACAATTTTTTGAAATCCCTACAACACTTTTAATGTACCATGTATTTCCTGGGACAACAACTGATTCTGATTTTCAAAGCCTTCATTATGTATAATTTAAGAAAGAGGACAAAGAGATACAGGAACATTGTGACAGAACAACATATATTACGAAACTGAGATATCAGAAATCTTAAAATAGTATTAGAGAAAATATTTTGTACCAGCAGGTCAAATATGTACCTGTTAAGGTAATTTTTACATTCAGAACATGCTTTCCATTCTACGTAATCCAAAAAAATTTCTGACTCCTTGTCTGCTCATGATTTTACCTTTTATGTAAAACAAAGGTTTTAATAACTTCTGACAGTCTTGTGCAAGCACAAAAATTATTAATTGTTTATTTCAATAAAAGAAAGAGTTTTTTCCAGACCTTAAACCTTGTAGTATGAACTGCGAAAATGTAAAAACTTGCAATCTGTATTTTATTTCCTAGGAAACAAATTCGTAAATCAAAATATCATAATGTGAAAATACTAAAGATGTGCATTATTTTTTAAATAATATTTAGTTGAATTTGCCTTTTTGCGCCCTAGCTTAGATAAAAGTGGTGCTTTCCATTGACATAATCAGCAATGAAAAATTAATAGTTTAAATTTAATAATTAAATTAATAGATTAAAATTAATTAATCCCTATTACTTATACTCTACATTTAAGGCAACAATCTGAGTTTTTTTGTGAAAGGTTCCCAGTGTGTTATATTGTGCCCGACATTTAATTCTTCTGTATTTTATCACTAGATTATTATCTAATCAGGGCACAGTCCCGTTATAGTGTAATATCACATCTAACACTTTTCATTTTATCCCCACAGTTATTCACATATTTTGCTCATTATTCTCCCCTGAAAATCTTTATATTGTGGCTGTTTGAAGAAATAGGGCATATTACATCAACCACAAGATTTCCCTCACTGCTCTGAGAAATCTAACTTTGTAGCTCTTGGGCATTTGAGTCATTAAGGGAATTTTCATGTTCACTACCCTGCAACAGATTTAGCCTTGCATAATTCAAAACAACTTCACACCACTTACAGTAAATGGTCCACGCAGGAATGTTTGCTTTTCTTATCTGTCTTTACCGCCTTGTCATAGAAGATTTTTAAACCACATTTAAATTCGCTTTCCTCAATTAATGGCGAAAAGTTAAAGTGGCATCAACAGATTATCAAAAACAATGACAAATTTTTAAAAACTGGAAAGTGCTGAAAATTAAATTTATCTGGCGGTGTTCTGCAAACAACTGATCTCCATGTTAACACCTTCATTCTCCACAAACATTCAAGCGGGAAAACCTCTTATGCCAAGTGAAGTCTTACTGCAATCAGTTTGGCAGGCCTGAATCATAAGATGTAGATTTTGTGCTTGATTATATAGAGTGAAAAAAATTCTGAATAACTTTGTATCAGGATTTGTTGGAAGAGCTGAAATGAAAACTTTAGCGTGATTAGTAAGAGAAAAGTATTCCTAAAAGGGCATCCGAAAGGGAAGAAGGATATGAGACATCTTGACATCTGATCAAAACAGGAAATTAAAATACAGTGATAAAAGGTACAACATGAAGAATAGATAAGCTGAACTATTCACAGCTTTCAAGAAAAGTTAATAACAAATCAGACATTCTTTAGAATTAAATTTATTTTAAAGAAATCCATGAAATCTGTTACTGCTCAGTTATGCTATTACTCCAAGTAATGCAGGGACTAGTACTCATTGAATAATGCTGAAGAGTGTCATTCATCAAGCCTTTTCCATATCTGACTGCATGTGGCTGTAAAGAAAACTTAGAAGATATACTTTCCTTTAGTCCACTTACTAAAGAACTTTCTCTACTTTATATTTCTTTTAATTTTACTTTGAAATGAACCAATTTAAAGAAAAGAAAAATATTGTGGTTCAGAAATGAATGCAGTCATTAATTGAGGGAATAATATAATTGACCACGTCCATTTTCTACTTTCATTTTTTTCATGTTCACTTAGACTTCTAAATTTTTTTAAATATAAATTTCATGCACAATCCTTTACACAAACATGAAGTGCTAGATCAGAAATCATGTTATAAATGTTGCTGTAACTACAGATAAATCTGCAAACAATGCTGCAAAACCTTCCCTAATTTACAAACTGAATTAAGCAGACAAAATATCTTATTAAATATTTTCTCTTTTATCTCTGAATTTCGTTCTATCCCATGTTCCTACACCTGAATTTCACCATTACTTTTAGCATAAACATCTGAAAAGGGGGGGATTTTCTAGATCAGAGCTATCATTAACAAGGAAACAAAAAAAAGGAAATAAGATGAAAACCAGGAAACTCCAGAGCAATTGGTGAACCATTAGTTGTAAGTAAGACTTGGAAATATTCTAAAGAGCTTGGAGAAACACCTGGAAAAACGTAGTTTGATTTAGGATTTCTACACAGTCAGGCTTTGTAATTAAGACCGTGCTTACTTACACAGCATGCTTCGAAAAAATTTCTGGTATTATAGATAAGAGAAATACTCTAGATTCAGTAAAGTTAGTCTTTTAAATTGCATCTGAAAAGGTTTCATGCACAAAAAGAGCAGTTAACACAAATATTACTGCATGTAGGAAAATGAACAGAAAGAGTATATAACCTGGTGTATGTTACATACCATCATTCTCTTTGAATTCCCTTAGCAATATAAGATTATATAACCTAGAAAATAAACTGCGGATTCTCTTCTACTTAGTTACTACCCTTCATTGCTGAATAGCTCAAAAGTGAAGATAATATTCTAGGAGGAACCTGCATTTTTCATTGACATCAGAAATGGGAAAACCCTCTTTTTGAGTTTAAAAAAACCCAAAAAATTATACCAAATCTTCCATTTCATAAGCTATTTCTGTAAGTAAGCTATGAATGTTCACATTCCACTACCTTGTCTCTTATTTCTGTATTTAGTAGTGAACTCCTAGGCACAAAAAAATTTCTACTGTATTTATTTCTTCAAAGTCTGCTATGTTTCTGTAGATTATAAAAGGACTAAACCAACATGTTAATAACCACCATTTCACGTGTGCTTTTGTGTTTTGGAGGGAAAGGCAGATGAGGGGTTTCCACGTTAAGGAAACTTCCTTGCCCAGCCATCCAGGAACTGCTCTAGCAGTCTCTCACACTGCCTGAGCTGGGACTACTCCCCATCAGAACTACACCCCACACCTCGCACAGTCAGACCAGGTTACCACACCAGCTCAACCCAAGGTTTCCCATAGCAGAATATCAGATGTCCAGATCCTTAAAATAATTTAATTATGGTGAAATAACAAAATAGCAGCTTGAGCTGGGTGCCTTCTGGGAGGGAATCCAAGAAAAGGAATCCCTGGGCTTTCACACCCTCAGTCTGTGCAGTAAACGTCTCATTCTTCCAGCTGAGTGTTCAGTCACCTTGGCCCCTACTATGTCTCTGTGTCCAGTCACCTGGGTGGTGCCAGAAGTCCCCACACACCTTTTTGTGCAAAGAGTCAGCAGTTCACATCCTCTTGTCTGGGGCTCCCAGCCCCAGATCTGAACCTGCAGCTTACTCAGCATCTTGGAAACCGAGCTACCTGCACCAAATGCATTCCTCAGCAGCCCTAGAATGCTGACCTGAACTAGTCCTTAAAATTCTGTTTCATATAATTGCAATCTAAATTAGGAGTTATCCCAGATTTATAGGTTTCCCAGATTTATATAGGATCCAGAACGGTAGTGGTTTATTCTTTAAATACAGATGTTTTTTATGACAAAGAAAACCTTGAAATAGTTATTTTACATTTGGCCACAGGTCAGTATTTCTCTCCTTTTTACATTTTAAGATCTCCACCTTGTCTTTTATAATGGTAAAAATTTTAATATTTTAACAATATTTCAAGTTCTTTTGGGTAAGGTAAGTATTAGCATAACCCTCTAAAATGCAGGAAAGTCATGATGCATCATTCTGCTAGTGTAGTTAGAATTATAAACTCTGCTTTGTAGAAGTTGAATAGAAATTTAAAATTAAAAACAAAGCATTTCCTGAGAGGTCAAAAATGAATTTATATTAATAATTCACTATTTTTTAAAAATAAAATTAGTTTCTACCTGTAAGTCAAAACCAAATTTTTTTTTTCAGTTTGGACTTTTCACTTTCCCCTCATTTCTCTCAAGGCTCAACTCTGTGAGAGGATAGCTCTTATGAAGATGTCTTCACTTGTAGACAAAATAGTAATTGTAAAAATAATTCTTGTAGGTGTACTGCAGAGTTTCTTTGGCAAAAATGTTTATAATCAATGACAAAGTGTTTTTGGGCCCTCAAGTAGAAACAGTCAGAAGCTGGATTAGCACAGAGGAATCCACCATCCTAGTGGGCTGCTGGGTGAGAAGGATTTAACTTTAGCAGTGTGGAAATTTATGGGACTGAGTTGCAGGTCCATGGTTCAGCAGAAAACAGATAAAAGCCTTGCTAAAAGGACAGGAGTTTCATTTACCAAAGATTCCTGGAGTGAATGACAAATAAGCAAAAAAGTGGACACACTTCAATTCAGCTGTCAGAGGGGCTGAGTTCTGACGACATTCTTATCTGCTCCAGGAAAGTAAAAGTGGGGAAAAAAAATCTGCTGATTTCATTTTCATTTAGTCCCCAAGAGAGTTGTGGTGAACAAGAGAGCATGGAAGATCCTTGTAAATCTTCCCTTTCAGACATGAAGAAAACAAAGTGCTTATCAGTTAAAAAATAAATAACATATAATCCTGGTTCTCAAAATACTGGATATCTTCTGAGACCCTGAATTCTGGTATTGACACTTTAAAGATTATTTTTCCATTTTCATTTTGTAGTAGCCTTACATTAAGGTGCACTATGGAATTAAAAATATTGTCTAAATACAAACAGTATCAAAAGAACAACAATTTATAAGTAACTGTCTACATGACCATCTTTCTGAACACCGTTTTGGTTTAGTTTCTAAATTCCCTGTTTTTTCCCAAAATCTAGAATCTAAAAAACAAGGATCTACATTTTTCACCTATTTTTGGGGCTTCAAAAAGAAACAATATCACTTAGGTATCTTTTCTTCATAACTTAATTTTCACTTTGAAAATGAAATACTTAACTGATTCTTCTCGGTAAGATTAGGTCTTATTAAACACAATATTTTGTGTTTTTGTAGCACAATGTGGTCTCTGTGAGACTAGATATCGAAAAACAGAAATACTGGAAAATACCTACCTTTTATTTATTCAGCGGAAAAAAAAAGGAAAAAGAAAAAGGAAAAAGGAAAAATATGGCACAGCTCATGCTTTTAGTTCTTTCAGTGATTCAAACTATGTTTATACCTCTTTGTCTTTTTTCCCCTCTTAAAAATTGTGGTAGTCTTTAGCTTTACTGGCGTTAATCTCCCATAAGTAAATTCAAAGTAGGTATTATAATGACACAAATAAAAAAGGTTTTAATTTCCAAAACCTATTAAAATTCTGTCTCTAAAAAAAGAAATTGAAAAAATGTTTGAAGTTCAAATGAAAGACAATATCTGAATAAAACTAATCCCCAGGAGGATCCATGGCACCTGCCAGACCCTGTAAAGGTTTTATAAATGTTGTCTTCTGCAAAGTCGACTGCAAACATCATAAGGCCTTTGGTAAATATGTATACCAGCCTTTTTGTTTGAGCAGAAATATTGAGCTTCCTTCCATTATGATTATAAAATAGAGAAGATTATTTCAGATTTTTTTTAAATATTTGATTAGCAGCCTCTCTCTTTTTTCTTGGGATCAAGTTTCAAATCACACACAGAATGAAGTGTTTGAAAACAGTCTTCCTTAGTAATACAAGACTGGCAAAACAAACCATTTAGAAGTCATTCATGAGTAAACATGTAGAAACACTGATACTGGAAAAGAAAAAAAATTGGCTGTCTGATCCACAATAACAGAATGAGAAAGAAAAATTCTGCGCTGCAGGAAAATAATACTGTTTATATTGCATAATGTAAAATGTTTATGTCTTTGGTAGAGGCAAAATACCACATTTTGTGTGTCTACAATTATCAACTGATAACTGTATCAAATTAATTTTATCTGATGATTATTTCAAGTATTTTGTTCCTAGTGTTTCCTTCCTCTTTAAAAGAACACCATAATAACAAAAAAAAAATCTAATAAAAAAATCCACAAAACAGCACAGAACTTAAAATAAGTATAGTTTGCTTGTGTGAGATATATTAAAGGATATGCTATGGTGCTTATGCGAATATCATCATTAAGACAGAACTTCTACACTTACCTCACTTCGCCTTCTTGCTGTTGTTACCTCATTACAGATTTGAAACACTACAGCTTGGACAAAAATGATATTGTCTTACTTTTCTTCATAATATATTACTAATTATTTCCCTCTTGCTGTGCTTCTAACATGGATACTCAGGTGCGGACCTTCAAGTAACTCAGGGAAAGATTTTCATCTAGATAAAAGCATTTAAATTGTTCATCTGACTTCCTCATATCCAAACTTCAGAGAGACATTTCCGTGAGTGTGACATTTACAGAATTGGAGTTTTGGCCCTAACTAACATTAGGACTGTCAGAAAACATTTCAGTAATAATGTTCTGAATAGTAAAAAAAAAAAGGAGTGGAGGCAGAGTAGGAACTTTTGCTGCAGACAAGACTTGCACTTGACTGCTGGCCTTAAGAACCAGATAATGCTGCAACATCCCTCTCCCAGACATGACACAGAAGCCGTCTGAGGGTAGCTCCTTCACCTCTTATTTACTGACCCCAGACATGAACTTCATACAAGAGGAGGAAAATATTCTGTCATGGTTTTTCTCTACATTTGTCTTGACACTATAAAAATGAAAATGATATTAAATGACAATAGTTTCAGTTTGTTAATTCAGAAATTTACCTTTAGTACCAACTTGTTGATCCGCACAGAATTACATATTACTGCCATCACACTATCAAACCTCTGCAATGTGGTAAAAGTAAATAATTAAGAAATTAACAGAAACTCTGTGAAGCCATCATAACTGTATAAGGTGAGACTATTCTTGTACACAAGCTTATAACATTTTAAGTTGCAAAACAGAAAAAGCTCAAACCCAAATGTACCACTTTTTATTATTTTTACAGAGTGAATGGGTTATAAAGCTGCAAAGTGAAAATAGCCCTTTGAGAAAGTGCCATAGGACGTTTTCTCAATAGATGGATTTTTATACAGCTGAAACATGATATGTATAATGAATTCAGTAGCACTCAACATGTAGGTTTAGTAGGTATTCTTGAGCTAGTTTCACTCCTACCATTTTGTCTCTCCTGATAGAATGAAGAAATTGGTACATTGATCAATTTGAAAGCTGACTGGGATTCTTATGTGGACATCAGCAGATCACATGTAAAATGTGATCCTGCTATGCAGGAGATACATTGTTCATGTTACAGTTATAAAATCTCATATCCTAGGGCAATGGTAACTGTCTATAGGCCTCTAAAACATGTGCGTTTTACAAAACTACCACAACATTAAAACCTTGTGCTGAGTTTCCTGACATACATTACAAAGCATTTGGGTACTTGTCCCAGTTAATCAATACACTGAAAAACTTTGTGCTTTTCAGAAATGGAGGTTTCCATCCTCCAGCTGAAAATACTGCTCATTGCCACTATAAATTGTATCAGCTGGATCTGCCGTCTGGGAGATTTACTTCTTTTCAGAAAATGTAAGTGGCCTGATTCTTTTATATTTTGTTTGATTTATCTTGTGCTAATTTATGTAAAAAGAGGGTGAGGTTACCTGCTGAGATCCCATGGGACATGCCAACTTTGTTATTTGTCTTTGAAACACTAACAAACTTTACTTTTGCCATTGCAGTGAACAGACTTTAAAGTAGCTAAAACAAAAGCCTTGCTAATTTCTCAGGACCTTGATAAAATAGAGATAAAGGGCTATGGTTTCCTAGTCTGTTTTAAGCACTCAAGGAGAAAAATATGTGATTCAAAGTCAAAAACATATACGTAGACTGGTGTTTTTCCATGTGGCTTTTTTTTGGCCACTAATTTAAGCCGTATGCCGCATAGTCATTTTATGAGACTATAAAATTGTCCGCAGTTTGTATCCATGTAATTTGTTTTCCTTTAATATTTATGTGGGATGTAGATGTGTTTTACCCAGTTTTTAGCACATTTCAGGCTGAACTGTTTTCTTGAATCTTTTTTTTTCTCTTAGAAGTATTGTTTACAGCTTTCTACTATTTTGACTAAAATAAACAGGAAGGATTAAAAATATTAGCAAATTCTATTTAGTTAAGGAGCATGTAATATATAAAACAATGAAAGAATCCAGAAATTTATGTACAGAATACCAGAAAATCTGCTGTGTGAAGAGACACGGAACTGAAAAATATTTACCTCTACAAACTCAAAGATCACTTAAATTTGCTCCTTTCATTGCTTGGAAGCTCATACACTGGACCCCATATCAGAATAGAGCAGCTGAAGTAGAGGATTATAAGAATTTTGCTGGAAATCATATGAACATCAAGGTCTCAATGCATATTAATACTGAAATATGCTTTTAAAGCACTTCGAAGCCTAAGGAATGCAATTTTTTATCTTGTTAAGGTACAGATTCTGAAGCGTGATGACTCAACAACTGCTATCATATGATTTAATTAATACCAATTATATTAGAATCTGCTCAACTTTTTTGATGATTAATGAAGATTTAGTTACAATGTTTCAATCTGAAAAGTAATTTTTTCATATGATTGTGTCAAAATTGTGAAGAGTTTAGCACTTTTAACTTCTTTTTCGTAAGAACCATTTATTGTGTAATAGATTTCTTTCTAGTTTGTTTCCTTAATTCTATCTCTAATTCTTTTTCTTCAAGTTTATTTTAACATAGAAGACTTTTCGAAAGTATCAATCTGAAAGTCATCTACATAACATTATTTTTATTATGTTGCTTTGGAACAGGCAGTGTGTCATAAAGACATGAATCAAAACAGTAATCTGCAAATGATTACCTAAATTACAAAATGTTAATATAGATATATTAGTTTAAATATCTTTTTTCTTAACTGCATTATTGCATAATAATAATTGCATTAACAACTTCAACCTTTACTTGCAAATAAAGAACATAATTATTCTCTCCTGCAGCCAAACAGTTCTGTTGGCAATTCAGAAGAAAAGAAATGGGTGCAGAGGTTTCCTAATCCAACCTTTTAAAGTGTTTAATTGACTTTGGACAATGATTGAATCATAGCAAAAGAATAATAATGTTGAAATGAAGAATTTTCTGTCTATTTGCACATACTACATTTCTAAGAATCTCTTAGTACTTACATTTTTAGAGATCTACATTGATTGTATTATAAGAAATAGATTTTATTGGTATAATAGAGGTAAGCTTTAGAATAGACCAGCAATTAAAAACTGTGCAGCTTCTACAAATTTTTAAAAAATTTATTTAAAACAATAAACAAAATAATTTCCATTTATAAAACTATTTTTCTGGAAAAATACATAGCTTGGATTTTAAAAGGAAGTTCATCATCCTGCTCTCTGATATTCTAAAGCTATTTTTTTATAATAATCCTTGCAAATATAAAAGAATTTATACCGACTTAGTTAAAAATATTTTGTAATTTGTTAGAGTGCTCTGAATTTCAGTGCAGCCCAGGATTAACGTGGTGAGCTACAATTGTGCAAAAATTACCATGCAACTTCTGTTAACATAATGTTAGCTTAATTCTGTAATCTCAATTTGGTCTAAACACATGTTTATACTAATGACACTTCTGCTAGAATGAAATAGTAATCTGCAAGTTAGTGAATCTGTTTTCACCTGGTAGTATCAGTAAACACGGTGCCTAGAAACATGGTTTACCGGTGCACTTGTCAGTGTTAGGTTAATGGACTTGATGATCTCAAGAGTTTTTTCTAACCTAGAGGTTTGTCTGATTCTATTCTATGATTCTATGACCACAGCTGCTGTTTGTATCTGGAATCCATAAAGTATTTTACTGCATTTTTAATCAAAATGTTGGTTTTAGGATGTAACACTCACATCTTCCTATTCAATATCCCTTTTTCCTCCTAGTTTGCTAGAAGTATATTGCTAGTGTTGCTTGCAACTGTATGAAGGGAACTGCATGTATAGTTTTCTGTCTGAAAATATCTTAATTTAGGAAAATATTAGTCCTCCATTTGACCTGTAAATGTGTTGTTTGGACTTTGTTTGTGAATGATTTAATTTTTGCAACATAACAACTTTAAGGTAAGAAAATGGTATTTATCCTTCTTGTCTTTCTTCCTCCCATTAAAACATTATTTCTGACCATCTAGTGATCTTGACGCATTATCAGGATACAACTCTGAGTACATAAAGAACAGCTCCAGAACAAAAAGATTTACTATTTGAGTATGATACCAATATCTCAGAACGCCGGAAAGCAGCATAGCTTCAATATTGAGGGTTTTATGCCACATGTCTCCTAGAGTGCCCTGCAAATGTGACTGAAAGTATACTGTATTCTCACAAAACACATCAAAGGAAAGGAAAAATGAAACTCATTAATTGAGGTAATAAAGATTTATGTTCAAGCAGTGAGGTGATGAAAATTAATACCACTGTGCTGAATGAAACGGAACTGTGACAATTGAAATGAATTGAAGATATACCTCAAGTGATTTCAGTGGCTTTAGGAGATTGCTTTTAAATTTGGGGAAAGGACAAATGAAAGATTCTCCCAGGAGCCAGCACAGATGATTTTTTCTCAGTATTGCTCATATCTTTGCCCCCTTGCATCTTTTTTGTGTGTGCAGTGAAACAAGACTCATTTTCCTGTTTAGAGAACTTCTGTTCTTCTGTTTCTTTAGGGACTGGGATTATTCTTTGTTCTAAAATCTGAGTCCTAAACTCACCAAACCAAAGGCAAAATTCCAGGTGTGCTCATCTTCTCTTTTATAACTGCAAGATTATAGTAACTTCACTTTCTCGAAAGAGACTTTATGGGATCTTTAGCATGTAGAAATAAGGATTAGCAGTCAGCGTTGTAATGCACCATCATACCACTTGGCAATACATATCACTTATATCACACTAATTTTGCTATTGAATAACAGCATGACAGGTTCTTTACTTATAAAAGACTTTGCTGTTAGTCATTCTCTCAATATCAAGCAGTTACAGATACAGTTAATTTCTGCTCAAGCTATACCATTGAGTCTCTGGCACTTGAACCTGTTGTTATTGGGATAAAGCAAAACTATACAAAACAAAACAATACAAAGTAAATAATACAAAAAATTGGACTGGAAAATGTTTCCATTTTAAAGCTCACTAAGTATGCTATGTGTGAGAGAGAGAGAGATGTAAATTGCAGAGTAAGTCAATGTAACTTTTTATCACAATAAAAAGCAACTTTCCAAACACTGCAGAGAAGATAACTATTTCAGTCATAGATAAAGGAGAAACTCAGTGATTAAAAGGTAGCTAAACACGCACAAATTTTTTTCTTAAGAATAACTCATCTTCTTTCAGTCGTCTTTTCTAGAGGAAAGTTACCTGAAGGAACAAAGTAATCGAGGAGAGTTGTCTGTTGCTGCTTAAATATTTGGGAGCAATTTACTAAAAAGTCTTAATGCTTAAGTTCAATGTACTCAATAAAAAATTACTCCTGAAGAAACCTAATGAAAAAGTTACTTACTTAAGTCCTGTTAAGTCTGCATAAACAGTGCAGTGGGAGTGGCTTAGTATTTTAAAAATAGATGGATAACAGATTTCTTTCATTGAAACGCAATATACAGTAACCAGTTATTATTTATAAAATGAAAATATACCAAGGACAAAGAACTTTTTAACTTACTCTTCTCCAAGGCACATCCTGCTGTTTTGTCTCAGGATAGAGATCTAAAAAAGATTAAGAAGTATTTGATATTACTGGTAGTAACAGTCATTGTCAAATACCATGTTTTCCTTTATACACATACTTTCATTTTTTGAAAGGAATAGTCAGAAAGAATTATGACTTTGCAATATCTCATACATACCTTAAAGGACCAATTAACAAATGAAAATTTGGATGCACTCCTGCATCCAAATTTTTCCTCTTCTATTTTTCCTCTTATTAAATATGTTTCTGAATTTTCCTACAGGTCTCATTATCATAGAATCATAGATTGTTTTGTGTTGGAAGTCACCTTGAAGATCTTCTAGTTCTAACTCCCTCACCGTGGGAAGGGACACTTTTTATCAGACCAGGTTGCTCAGAGCCCCATCCTGCCTGGTCTTGAACTCTTTGAGGGATGGGGAAGCCACAGCTCCTCTGGGCAAACTGTTCCAGTGCCTCACCACTCCTACTGCAAAGAATTTCATTCTAGATCATATCAGAGTGCATTTTTAATTGCAATATTCATAATTGAATGTTTAAATTATCTCATAAATGAAAGTCTAAAATTATGCAGAATTTGATATTTGTGCAATCGGTCACTATTTCCAAATATATACCTTTGTAGTTCTTGAAACATATATTAAGGCTTGAATCAGTTTGCAGATATTAATGACATCTAAAGACTAACTCAAATAAAAACTCAATAATGCAAAACACCCAAATTTACTGTTTTCAAGCCTGCATAAAACATTCTAATAAATATATTAAATTTTTTAAGGGTTTGGGGTTTTTAATTATCTATTTTTGGTAAAGTAGGCCTCAGGTAATAGTAATTAGATAATAATAATCAGAGTAGGTTATGAAATTTAACCTCGTTGTTCCTCCATCTGAGTCCTTGATATTGTTGCAACAAAAAAATTATTACGAATTATATTCATAATAAAGGATGAAATTTTAATCTAGTCTGAGAACTGACATTTTATTCACGATGGATTTGAGTACATGCAATACATATACTAACATTTCTAATGTGCACATCTTAAGATATCAGTTTATTGAAGTGGGAAATGTCCAAAGCCCTATTCCTCAATTTTTCCCACCCATTCTTCTACCAGTATGCACGCCTAGTACATGCACCCCTAGCGTTTAAACTATACAGACAATGTGGACATAAGTATACAAAATGCTTCTGTTCAGAAAAACTTATGTTGTTTACAAGTACAAAGGGTTCTAAGGATTCAGAATAACAACAGATAGAGTTAGGAGGTTGAAATTTACCATATCTTGGATTTAGCCCTGCAATAATTGGAAATGATGAATCTTAACTGTCCAAACGGGAGAAGATTGATTGCTTCCAGGAAGAACATATCAGTTTGTGGAGACAGAAGAAGAAACCAGTCTTAGGTAATTTGACTGTATAAATAAAGAAACTGATCTGGGATCAAGAAATTTCAAATATAATTTTGGGAATATGGATACCCAAGCCAAAATCAGATAAATGTAAAAATTACAGGATTTATATCAGAAATGGCATATAGGGAGTACATTACATGACTGACTATACAGCTTATTATTGCTGTATACATGTAGTTTCACTGCTAAAAAAAAAAAAAGCCCAACTAAAACAACAAAAGCATGCAAGAAAGAAAACAAGGCAACAAAAAATGACCAGATCTAATCAATTTGAATGCACAAAATTATGGTAGTTTGTGTTCACATCACTTAGGCTTTGAATTCACTTGTTTCAAAAGCTGAATTACACTCCGGTGAGTTATTCTTACATTTAAACTTTGCAAGGTTAATGTTGTAATTAGAAGTGACCCTAATGTAAATTATTAATTTACTCCTTTTGAAACTAATGGAATAATATAAACACTGTAAATGCCTTCCACAGCTCACCTTTAAGAGCAGTGACTGATCTTGTCATTAGTCAGATTTATGAAAATGTTTTAAGCAGGATTTGCTGATCTATATCGAGGACATGAGAAACACTGAATCATATTCTGGAAGAATTCTTTAATTTTCTTTAGGGAGAGAGCATATCTTTGGAGTGAAAGGAAGGGTTACTGAATTCTTTAGGTTTAGAAATGCATTTCATTTAAGTTAAACATCAGTGAAAATGAGGAGGTCGATTTCAACTTCATAACGTCTTTAAAAAACCCCAAATTTGTAACCAGCAAGAATTTCTTTCACATGGCAAATCCCTAACTTCAGGATGTCATTCTCAGGCTAATAAACATACAACAGCACCAAGTACCTTTTCTTCAATGCAATCAAACCAGTCAAATCCTGTGATCTTCACCAAGGTGAAGTCTGTTTTGCTGCCGAGTCACATGTTTCTTTGTGAAACAGGTACTCCCTTCTACCACCCTTCTTAACCCACTCCTCAAGATACCAATTTTTCTCTTGTGTTCCTTTATCACTTAAAACCAGAGGTACTGGGCAACAGTCCTTCCAGATAACTTAATCACTGGCTTCCAGGGACTGTTCAACCTTCTATACCACAAGTGTCAGTTTCCCTAGACCTGAAGCTGATTTATGTTTTACTTGAAGGACTAATGTTTACAAAAAGACTGAAAATTAAGATTTAGTGTTAAGAAGACTGACAGGAACTGAAAAAAAAGGCTATGCACTGAACCTAAACAGACATCAAAAATGTGTTTTGAGCTTTTATTGATCAGTTAAAAACACAAATAGGTTTCTTGGACAGTGATATTTGGCTATTGTGACTTAATTCCTTCTTACCTTCTCTACACTAGTATCAATTGAAAACAAGGTCACTGAATTTTATATATTACAATAATAAACTGTGAATCAAGACTATGTTGGGATGTCCACCTTCTTAATAGGAAAGAATCAACAATACTGACTTCATGTGACAAAGCATTAGACTGTGAATGAGCTACTTCATACTCCTTCTCCTTTCATGTTGTCTGAAACTAAAATAATCCCAAAGGCCACAGCAACTTTGTTCTTTAAAGAACTGTTAGTATTTTGGGTGATCAGTGTTTTGTGGTAAGAAAAATATTTTCTTTGAATAGTACATTTGTCATCCTCTGAACTCCAAGGCTTGCTGCTTTCTCATGGTATGTCCATGATGTATTTAATATAGAAAAGGAAAAAAAGAAACTCTTCTGGACAGTATGTTGCTGTACTCAAGAAATTTTTTCTGGGTTTTTTTTAATGTGTTTTCTTGATTATGTTATTAAAGATGCTGAAGCCCTAAGACTTGTGAAAGGCGTTTCAGTGTGCTGAAGATAGGTGTAGATTTGCCAAAACACTTAGTCATCTAAATCTCATCAATGTGGTTTCTAAAAGGACCTATAGGCTAGCTTTTCCAAACTTGATAATTCCTTTAAAAATCCCTTCAAAAAGTCTGCAAATCTTATCACAGAATTCAAAATTAAAAAGATGATGCAATGCCTAGACAGATGCTAATAACATCAACAGCTATTCTGAAGTTATTATGGAGGCATCTTAATCAATAGCATTTGATCCTTTTGGGACTAGGACTGATGAGAGACTTACGGTATCTGCTTTTGCAATTATGATGATGTGTGTGTGAATATTACTTCTATGGACATAAAACACAGTGTAAAAATTAACTTTATTTATGGAATGGTATTTCTTGTTAAAGTCGCAGCTGGGGGCCCTTAATCCGGCTCTGACTGTTGTGCCAACCCTAAAGTGCTAGTCATTAGTACGAAATATTTACTATTCAAGACAAACAGGAGACGAACAGTGATAAAATGGAAAAAAAAAATCTATCAAAATTAAACCTCTCCTGAAAATACATTCGGTTACTGTCAAAAGCCTTGAAGTATTTAATCTTTAATGTATGAATATTTGCTTTATATGGGTTTATTGGGAATTTCAAGCTAAGAAATGTGTGGTAGTTAGTTTTGTTGATTTCCTTCAAGAATCTGCTTCACAAAGGCCAGCTAAATAGGGAATACCTAACTGTTTGCAACAGCTTGTCAATTATAGGTAAATAGACACATTGGAAAAGGAAGAGGGTCTAGAATGGGGAAAATAAATAAAAAAATTATTTCTGTACCAATGTCCTTCTATAACGGAAGAAGTAAGGGTATTTTTTATATGCTATTGCTAAATAGCAATGAAAATTATGCTATTTCAGCATAAATTTAGACATGTATTCCTCAAATGTGATATTACAGAGGTGAATAAGCCCACTGCATCATGCTGTTTCGGCCTAAATCAGTGAGGTTATGTACTTTTTATAAGTTTGTGAAGAGTTCTTTAACCATAAGGAAGAAGAAAATGTAAACAACAGTCTTAATCATTGTACTGTTAATGACGTAATAAATGCAATAACTCTTCACCTTATACATTTTACATCATACTTTGTAAAAGTGCATCTTAACATTATTCTTTCAAAATCACTGCAGGACTCTGTTAATGCCAAAAATAGTAGCTATAATAATGTCTTAATTGGCTAAACAGCACTGAGAGGAATCAATTCAATCTAGTACAACCTAATCAGATCTGTCACTATCTCGAGCCCTCTGAGCCTCACGTTGGGTGCCAAAAAAGGACTGTCATGGTTTAAACCCAATCAACAATCAAGCGTCGCGCAGCCACTTGCTCAGTCCCCTACCAACAGGATCATGGAAAGAATCAGAAGGGTAAAAGGTAGGTAAGTACGCAAAGGAAAAGCTGTACACACAAACAAAGCAAAATGAGGAATTAATTTACTGCTACCCATGAGCAGGCAGGGATTCAGTCATCTCCAGGGGAACAGGGTCCATCGTGTGTAGAGGTTACTTTGAAAGACGAATATCACCATTCCAAATGCTGCACTCTCCCTCCTTCTTCCCCTCACTTAATATACTGACATGATGCCACATGGCCTGGAATATCCCTTTCATTGATGGGGTCACCTGTTCCAGCTGTGTCTCCTCCCAACCTTCCAAGCACCCCCAGTCTCCTCACCAGCGTGGCAGTACAAGAAGCAGAAAATGTCTTGGCTCTGTGTAAGTCCTGCTCAGCAAACAACAAAAAGATCTTTATATTATCAAACCTGTGTTCATCACAATTCAAAACCAGCCCAATTGTAGCTACAATTGTACCATATTATCAGACTGCAACTCTGACATCAACGTGTCACGCCACTATACTATTACATGGATGGGAAGATAATATTAGTCTTTGAATTCTGCTTCATTTTTACCTGTGAAAATGTTTTCTGTGCAAGACACGTAACACAGAATAATATAGGAGGAATATTTCTACAGATATCTTACTAATATTTATGCATCTGCTTTATCATTTTTTCTCTATTATACTTATTTTATGCTTTTCCTTATGTAAACCTGCTGTGTAGTCTCAACAAAAACATGTGCAGCATGCTCAGACATCACTGTTCATCCAATAAACAAATTCAAGATGTGTGATTTGTCCTCTGACTTTCACCACAGCAAACCCATTTCTAGCTTCTGCTACAATGACCCAGCCACCTTCCCAGCATCACTCATCACTTCAGAGCTTTTGAACGCCTCTCTTTTTAAGTCTGGATCTGAGATCACAACATCTCTAAGATCTGCCTAACATACTCACTTCTAGCATAGGATTAGCAGCAATATCCTCATCTGTTATCAGCTTGTCTATCTCACTTTCAGATTTTTGCGAAAGCTGTCCCAAATAAATATTTAATCCTACCTAAGGAGGGTTGTTAGTGCTAAAACTTTCAAAAAAGATGCCAAGCCAAGCCAAGCCAAGCCAAGCCAAGCCAAGCCAAGCAAACTAAACCAAACCAAACCAAACCAAATGAAACCAAACCAAACCAACTAACCAACCAATCAAGAAAAGCAATGTGTAAACACTCCCATCTTCCTTTTAGTTTTACCATTTTCTGTATATGTGGAGGATATGCCAGGCACAAGCAGAGATACTCCATCTAATTCAAACTTTCATGCCAGGCATGTCCTTGTGTTTAGATTACTTTGTTCTCCCAAAAAAAATCTCTGTCACTGAAAGCCTCACTTTCATCCTCCTCTCTTCTGCCCCTCCTTTCTAGTCATAATCAGTCAGGTTTTACATCTCTCTCTAGTCTCCCAAATTTAATAAAATAGCTATGTAGCTATGTAATAGCTTCATCACCAAAAGCGTGGCCCTTTTTTGTAATGGCATCTTTTGGCTTATGTACATTTACTGTTTTCCCTGAGTAACTTGATAGGAATTATCTCATCAGGTAGTTTGGACTCTATTTGTAATTCTCCTGGCAATGTACAGAACATTGAAAAGCTTTTCTTGCTGCAGTTATCTTTTCTGCTTCTAGTTTTAGCATTGTTTCCTTCTGAGGAAGTACCTCATAAGCCACAGTCGCAGACCTCTAAAGGAAATGGAATTTTCTGTTGCATATCTTGGCTGCAAATTCTTTCCTTCCTGTAGAATTGTAGATTGAAGCATAATAATTTTTAAGGGATGTTTTCTCTCAGCCTGAATCTTGAGACATCACTAATATCAGTGGGATAGCAAGTTTGTCTTGTGTGACACAGTATATACAAAAGAAAGAGAGGAACCCCTTAAGATGAAATAAAGTTAATTCTTTATAATAATGAATTTTAAAAAACCAGAGTTTTATTGTAACCCACTTTAGCTGTAAATCTTAAAAACTACTTTACATTTGTGGATGATGCAAATAAAAATGAAAGACAAATAGAAGAGACATTGATTCCAAGATCTAGTTGCTTGAGCAAATAATATTTCTAGAATGTTACTATTTCTGAAATGCTCAGTTTATACACTTTTAAAAACATCTGCATATGAAGCAAGCAGTAAAACTATCTGTGACATGTTTGTGATGTCAACAGATGATGTGATATAGCAAATGTTTAATACAGCAAACCCTCAAAACCAGGTGGATTTTTAGAGAGACCTACATTAATTTTTTAACAAGATAAGGGAACATTAGCTGTCATTTTTCTTAAAACGAAATTATGTTAAGAGAAATGTAAATACATTAAAATCTCTTAGTTTTAGTCAGCCACCTATCAGTATGTTTCTCCAGTCTGGTGGATTCATTTCTCTTTTTTACTTTTTAGCTCTAAAAGAATTATGGGATACTAAAGACAGAAACTATTTAAACTCGTAGACAGGCAATCAGATATTTCATGGAGAAGTTTGAGATGTACACAATTTCAGAGTGTGTTCACTTATCTGGCCAGGTCTACCTTAGATCTTTGTAATACATTTATAATAAAATCAGAAAATACTTACATGCTGTACAGCACCAAACTTTATAGCTGAATTAAAGTCTCTCTAGCAATCAGGTAAATATTTGTGTATATTTTTTCCTTTTTTAGATCATGAAAAAGGTAAAATCTTATACGGTACAACAAAATATAAATCAGAAGAATAGTAGTTCCTGTCGTATGTGATACAACTACTCTTGTGTATAAAATTTATTTCATAATATGTTCCATAAGGTTGAAATCGTCTTTATTTTTACTAATCAATTCACCTTTCAACAAGCCTTGTTAGATCATTGAATCATGACAAATGATTCTTTACACATTAGAACACTCAGTTCACACTGATGAACTAACAAATTAAAATGTAATATAAAATGATGACACTAAGAATACAAGGGACAGTCATTTTGATGTCAGGAAAGAATTCATCATTAGGCCAAGATTTGCCCTTTAATTAAAACATTATCACACTGATAATGTTGAATGAAATACAGTTTTGAGGAATTCAGTGAAATAACACTAAAATGACAGAAGCTATCACACATTTTTTGTCCTGAAGCAGCCATATTTCATTACACATAACTGAATGTTAGAAAGCAATCTAGTGTGTTTTGCCATCCTTGTCTCAGGCTAAGGTAATTATTAGTGTGAGAGTTTCTCTTTCCTCCCTTCCCCTCCTCCCCTGCCTTTTTTTTAACTGTGCTTACCCAAGAGGAAAATGAACCACGGTACTTATCAGCACAGTGCATACATCAATGATACCGAAGGCAACTTTCCATGGCTGAAGCCCTAGGTTAGCTGCAAATCCATTAGTGATTAAAAAGAAAAAAATAAAATAAAAATAAATATCTGTGAATCTAGGCTATAGCTGAGTGATAAGTGCAGAAAAGTCACAAAACATGACAATGTAATTTGCATTAGTATTGGATCAGAAAGGCTGTTAAAAGACTAAGCAACAGAGGTGAAAAAATTATCCAAAAGGGGACTGAAAACAAACTTCTTAAAAGAATAGTGATAATAATGTAATAAATTCTTCAGTCATGTAGTTATTTGCACTCAGTCTAGAAAAATAAATTTGAATAAAAGGATTTGTTTTTTCTGCACAAAAGGATCATAAATATCAGATTATAAAAATAATGCAATAATAAAAAGACGCTTAAGATCTGAAGGACCATGACCTTAGACTAAAGAGACACTAGAAATTCAGATTATAGAAGATGACACATTCATTTTTTTAAAAATTGTATTATATTTTTGGAATTGTTTTAATTTTGTTAACTCTGTTTTAATTTCAAGTTGTGCAAATTAGATTTTAGTAATTCTCTTTTCAGTTCTGTATCTTTCAAAGATATCTCCATATGACAAAGCACAAACCCACATCTTTTGTCTATCTGTGTATGTGCCTGTGCCTGTGTGTCCGTGTGCATTTTCTGTATGGCACATACGTCTGTATGGCACAATTTTTGCCCAGCTCTAAGCATGTGGTTACAACCTGCTTCTTTACTTGCTGCGAAAGATGGCTTGATGAATTTTGTCTAAGTGACTCGGTCATTCATTTCCACTAACTCATAACTCCTGAGCTTAAGATGGATACTTAAATTAAGGTTAAAATAGAGTTATGGCTAGAGTACATCTGACAGTCTGACTATATCCGAAGGGACTGCATAACTGAGGATGAGTGTAGGAACGACATCTGGTTGTTTCTGCCATAGTTATTAAACCATTGACTAATTTAGGGTGGAAAGCATCTCTGGAGGTCACCTAGGCCAACAATCTCTATGTGTGGTCCATCAGCAGTAGCCAGTGTGTTTGGCTCAATAAGGTAGATCCAGGTGGTATATGAGCAGTACAGGACCAGAAGAACATGAAGACTGGTACTCTAGGTTAAATATTTGATTGGGTTGGTTTGTTGGGGGGTTTTTGGTTAGGTTTGTTTTGGGTTTTTTGTTTCTTTTGTTTTGTATTTTTTTTCTTTGTTTATGTGTTTGGTTTTGTTTTGGGGGGATTTTTGTTCATTTGTTTGTTTTGTTCTCTATTAGGATGGAATTAACTCTTGTATTTTTAATATGTAAACATAGGTTTCTTCTGGAAATATTTATCACATGTTAATCAGAATCTTACTGAACCATTTCACTCATTTAAAAATGGTGAAGACAGAGCAAGGCCACCTCTAGTCTTCACATGTGCCAGTATGATTCAACTTCCACCTAAAACTGCAGTTTGTATCTACTCTGACCATAGGCCTTGGTATATCCATCTGTTGCTTTTCTTCTTCACTTTCAATACGTCTTATTCTGTGGAGATGCATTCTTATTCTGCGATATTTCTCAAGCAGTATAGAAGTTACAGAATTCTGACTGCCAGGAGAACTGCCCAGAAGATCCACTTCCAACTAGTGGCTGATGTGCCTAATCTCTGAGGAGATTTGCAGAGAATCTACAGAGAGGAAACAGATGCTGAACCTTGTGTAAGAGAAAGAGGACAGTGGAGAAATACAAATAGGATCAGTAGGACAAGATCAATATAGAACTAAACAGCAAAGAATATACTCTTTAAAAGTCAGAAAGAACAAACACCAGTGTCAAGGCTGGCTTTCTAAGAATGGAGAGAATGCCAATGTTTTTGATGGTAACAGATGTCAGTTGCTATTTCTGCCATGTCTCCATTCATAAGAGAACAGCTGGTTTAGGACTTCTGTGAATACATGATCCTGCAGTCCACTGCGTTCCCCAGAAAGAGGAGGTGCTTCAAATGAGAGCCTCTACTTAAAAATGAAGAAAAGACAGTCTTGCTGTTGTTAGAGAAGGCAGATGATTACTTCACTGGGTAGAGCAGGTTTTCTAGAAACACAGTTCCTAAGCCGGGATATGTTTCAGGGTTCTTCCTTTCTTGTATTGGGTTGAAATTTGTCATGACGCCTATTCTTGTAAGATGTTTCCCTAGAGTCCAAGCAAAGTAGTTAGTGTTATTTTTGGATCTTCTCTCAGTGCTGGCTACTGTTTGCTTTTTAAATCTTGAAGCAACTGTTACAGGCTACTATGTCTATACCTTGAATTTATTTTTGCTCTGGAAGAAGAATGATTTTTCTGTCTCTTTCTTTTGTAGATGAATTCACAGCAGCTAAAGGTTTACCGTGAATAACATTTTGTCCTAAGCTAATACAAGTTGGACCAGATGCCAACAGATAGGCTTCCGAGAGGAGTGTCATGAAGATGTGGTTGAAACACCTCCTGATAATGACAGGCTGAAAGAGTTGGTGTTGTTCCACCCGTTGGGGAGAAGGCTCTCAACAGACCTTCTAGGAGCCTGGATTTAGGAGCCCTTTATGTAGGGAGTGTAGAGATAGGATGAGGAGTAATGGTTTCAAACTGAAAGAGAAGAAATTTTGATAGATATTGAGAAGTAATTTGTTACTGTGATGGTAGTGAGACAATCAAAGAGTTTGGCCAGAGAAACTGTGAATGTCCCATCCCTGAAGTGTTCAAGGCCAGATTGGATGCCAGCTTTGAGCAACCTGGCCTAGTGAAAGGTTTCCCTGCCCATGGCAGTGGGACTGGGAAGTAGATGATCTTGAATAAAGCTTCAAATCCAAACCATTCTATGACTCTATTATCTTAAGATTCTATGATTCTATGGTTGTTGTGGTTTAACCCTGGCTGGCAACTAAGCACCACACAGTTGTGCTTACTTGCCCTAGAGAGAGAATGAGTTGAAAGGCTGAAAGTGTGAAAATTAATGGGTTGAGATGAACACAGTTTAATGAATAAAGCAAAGATACACCTGCAAGCAAAGCAAAACAAGGTATTCATTACCTACTTCCTATCACCAGTCAAGTGTTCAGCCATTTCCAGGAAAGCAGGGCTACATCATGTACAACATTTACTTGGGAATGTCATACACTCAGAATGTTCCCCACTTCCTTCTTCTTCTCACAGCATTTATTGCTAAGTGTGATGTGACATGGTATGTAATATCCCCGTAGTGATTTGGGGTCAGTTGTCTTGGTTGCGTCACTTCTAACCATTTGTGAACCCCCAGCCTCCTCACCGATGGTGTAGTGTGAGAAGCAGGAAGTGCCTTGAGACTGTGTAAATGCTGCTTAGCAATAACTAAAGCATCCCAGTGGTTATTAACACTGTTTTCACCAGAAATCCAAAACATACAAGCTACTATGAAGAAATTTAACTCTCTTCTGGGCAAAGTCAGTACACTTTATGTACACTTATACAGGCATCTCCTGTTTCTGAAGCCCTATCTATTTGAGCAGATTTGACAATGTTGGCTATCTAGAACACTGACTCTACAGGTTCTGTTTCAGTTTTGTCCAAGAATGGTCAAAAATTAAACCAGGATGCCCACTCTGCAAGCAATATTTCTTGTCAATTTTCCACAGAATTTGTGACACAGATGACTTTAAGGAGTAAATACTCAGACCTTCAGAAAAAGGCTCTTCTGCCATCCTTGTCAGCTGTAGATTTTCTTAACAAAACACCCTAATGTGGAAACTCCATTCTTCAGTTGAATTTGTCAGTCTTGCAGCCTTCTTTTAACTGAGAAGCATATGGTCAGCATGACAAACACGGCTCTCCAACTCTATTGTATGATGAAGAGAGATGTTATGACTCATCAATTATTATAATACCTCCATATGAGGCAGATTTTCAAGAACTAAATCACATGTCATCTCTGGATGGTATTGATCAATCCTCCTGGAGCAAGGAAACTCTAGGGCTATCATGTTCAATTTTAGAAGAGATAGGTTCATGTAACAGTAAGTTCTCTTCTAGAGGTTTCAGAAAGTTCTGGTGAGGATTTCGTTGTGAACAAGTGCAGTCAGTTACGGGCCAGTGCTGACTTCAATGACAGTGAGTGTTCTTAGGACAATGGTGTTATTATCAGGTATGTTAAGCCACCAGCTGAGAGGACACCAGAACTGTTTGAGATGTCTTTGGACACTGAGGAGTCAGACAGGGAGAAGATATGAAAACACAGTAGCCAAGTCAGCTTCACGGTTGAGGTCACAGTGAAAAAAGAAGTAATTTGCCATACTATCTCATATATTCAGAGAATGTAGGTAGGTGTCAAAGTTCTCATCTCCTACAGTCAAGAAGAAAGATGATAAGAACAAAGGTAAAGGATTTATTTCCACAAGACTTTATCAAGAGCCCCTCTCCAGGAAGGGACATAATGTTCTCTCTTTGTACACAGTCTCTCTGATTGTGCAAAAAAGCAAAGAAAATGGCAAAGGCCAGTTTAAAAGGAGACCATCAAGAAAGAGAAATAGTAATATACACAGAAAAGAGAAACAAGAGAACCTGGATAATATGCATAATTCATAACTTCACAACATGTAACTTCAATAAATGGGTGTTATTTCTAACTCACTGAATGTTCTTCTTCTTGATACTCAGAGTTTTGCCACATATTAGCAGTCTATCAAAAAATTGCACTAAGTCCAGGAAGAAAGAGCTAGTACGTGATGTAAAGGTTCTGTGGAAACCAACCACTGTTTTTCCTTCCTCTCGCTTTGTTCCCACTCTCTCCTGACAGTAACTCAGTGGTAGACCTAGGAATTAAAAAACACCTAAGAGGTATTTTCCATTATCCACAACTATTTCTAACAAATCACATTTTGATACAAGATTTTTTTTCTCCCACTCTCTCCCTTTAAAATACTGTGAATTATATCTACGCAATGAGTTTAATATATCCAATCCAAAAGGTTCAGAAATGCATTTTAGAGTATTGTGATATTACAATACCAAGACTGCCACAAGAACAAAGAGTTTTGTTTTGTGATATTTCTGCTCTCATTGTTCTGAGATTGTCATGAAGATGGATTCTATACAGTTTCTGGCTTTATTTTTGCAGTCTTTGTTATGAATATGGTCTGATTTTGTGCCAACCTTTGTCACTAGAATGAAAATGAGAATACATTATGAAAACTAAAATGTAATCAGCATTAAAATTCTGTGATAGCTTATTCTTGTGACAAAGAGATCACTGGGAAAGAATGGCACAAAATTAATCAATTATAGTGACAGTCTCACGATTGTAATAAGAATAGAAAGTGGCACTACATTTTGTGCATTTACATAACTGAGGAATGGTTTAAAATTAACTCATTCATATCCACATATTCACTTCTTTTTTAGGAAAACCAGAACTGCTGCACTCTGACGAATTACCATAGACAGTGAACATGTTCTGATACGTAAAAAAAATTTCAGATTCTGCTTATTTTTGAGTCATTCCCCAACATTTTCATAATCCCTTTCTAATTTTCTTCTTTTCTGCCGGAAAATGAAAAGTCTCCTAATGCATAGCTGCATATTCTGAGTATACAGTGAGAAAGAAAACAGAAATGCTCCTTTGTCAATTAAAAAAAAAAAAAACAACAAAACCCTGAAATTCTGCTCTTTGGGTTATTTTACATTTTTTTTTTCTTTTTATCTGGATTATTTTATCTCTTTTCTTGTCTGGATTAAAGAGGTTGCATAAAAAAAAGGAATTTTCAGGAATATCAGAAGAATACAAATATAAGTGTGTTCAGAAAACTTTTCTGTCTAGCTACAGGTTCTTTCTTTTCCTAGTTATAAGGTAATATTATCAAACTCCATCAAGAGCCCAGGCGTGCAGATCAAGGGCTGAGGTCTCATGGTAGATTAATTTGGCTACATACTACACGTAGGCAAATTTTTACTGACAGAAAAGAACTACAGTGCCCTTCACAAATCAATGGGAGCTCTAGGGAGAAAGGAAAGATCAGGGAGAAAGTGAAGGAAACACCCAGAGTTGTCCTTGCTGTGACTGGATCCTGGTAAATCCCAAGGCAACTTAGACCATGGCAAGTTTCAAAAAAAAACCCTCTGAGAAGCATACAAACTCATGCAATGATGTACAGAAGCAACCTTCAGCTAAGAAGCAACTATACGGTGAAGCAACTATACGGTATGCAGACATGAAAGACAGTTGGCACGGAAGCCTAAAATTTGGCCAGGACATTTGTGGGGTATTTTTCTCAATATTTTGGATTTAGCATTTACGAAAGACAAAATAACCAGGAAGGAACAGCTGATCTGATTTGGGTCAGCATGGTTTTGATAATATTATAAACTCTATCTTTACTCAAATATGTGTTCATTTACACATGACTTTGGACTGGTGATTTAAAGGTTGCACTGCTCTTCTTGGGTCTGCCTACATATTTACAAAAATTGAAGAAAATAAAATGTTCCTTGATTCCGGTGATTCTGCTACTTCGTAAGATTTGTGACTATGCGACTGGAAAATGATACAGAACTTTGCTTGTTAGCTGGATATCTAACAAAAAAAAATGTGTTCTGGAGATTTCACTCCTAGTGTTTGAATTCTTTCCATCATAGTACATTTTCATAGAACTGAAGGTGGGATCTGATATGAAACAAAACTCTTTATAGATAAATGTGGCTGTCAAGTTATTACACTGGTACATTTTCTCTTCATTACATTTGTCTTACGGTTAGCAAATTATACAAAGTAGGGCTTCTGATACACTAAAGTGTTCTTAACAACTAGGAAATTCTTTTTCTCCTTCCTGCCAAAGCTAACTGCAGAGATACACAAGCACAATACTGTTCATAGAAATGCTGAATATCAAGAAAATGTGCATAAGATGGTTTTTGGGGCATATTTTTAGTAGTTTTGAGTTTTAAAAAAGAAAAAAGATTCATTCCACTGTTTAAGTTTTACTGCTAAATGGTATTCAAAAATGTACAAAAAAAGGATCAATTATGGACTTTACAGATTTGCCATACAATCATCAAAACTAATATGAGTTTTACTTATTTTAACTTAAGAGTTTTCATCAAGAAATTCTCATGTTAGCACTGTTACTAAATCTACTTTTAATAGGCTATATATTTTGAATAGGCTGGGATGGAGTTAATCTTTTTCCTCATAGCTGGTGCAGTGCTGTGTTTTGGATTTAGTATGAGAATGTTGATAACACACTGAGAATGTTGGTAAAACACTGATGTTTTGGTTCTTGCTAAGTTGAGTTTATCCTAAGTCAAGGACTCCTTTGTGTCATATTTTCTACCACTGAGGAGCTCTACAGGAATCTGGGAGGGACCACGGCCGGGACAGGTGATCCATACTGGCCAAAGGGCTATTCCATACCAAAGAGTGTCATGTATGGTATATAAAAGGATCATGGCCAAGACAGGTGATCCATACTGGCCAAAGGGCTATTCCATGCCACAGAATGTCATATATAGTAACTAAACGGGGAGGAGTTGGCAAGGAACACCTGACCATTGCTTGAGGGTAGGCTGGGAATTGGCCAGGAGTTATAAGCTGTAATGTGCATTGCTTGTTTCTCTTAGGTTTTATTCTTCTCTCTCTAGTGTTCATAGTAATGGTGATAATAATAATAACAATTATTATTATTATTTACATCATCATCATTGGGTTTGCATGACAAGGTTTTGAAAGCAGGGGGCTATAGGAGTGATTTCTCTGAAAAGCTGCAAGAAGCTTCTCCAATGTCTGATGGAGCCAGTGCCACCTAGCTCCAAGATGGACCTACTGCTGGTCGGGGTTCATAGGTGACAGCAGTAGTGCTGCTGGGAAAACAAACTTGAGAAGGGGAGAAATGTTGCTGCACTGGGGCAGTTGCTGCCAGAAAAGTGAGTGAGAATATGTGAGAGAAAAAGCTCTGCAAGCCCCAAGATCACTAGAAAGATGGGGGAAAATGTGCTCTTCTCTCATTATATTTTCTCTCGCGTGTCCAAATGAAGAGGTGTGTGACAGAGCCGCTTGTTTTGACTCTCCTCCCTAAGCAGGGTGAGAGTCAGTGAACTGTTGTGTAGTTAAGCCATTTCAATGTCCTAGTAACAGAGGTTAAAGAATTAATTTTAATCAGTGGAAGACTTGAATAAAACACAAAATGGATCAAGCAAGAATAGCCTTTGTCCATTTGGAACATGAAAATCTTTTTGCTGAAAGATAACCAGACAAGAAATCAACACCATACACCATTTAAAAAAAAAAAAAAAATCTATTTTTGATTGTTTTTATATTTGGGAAGCAGGAGAGGGAACCTTTTAAAACTTATGGTAAATAAGATGAAGGTTCTTCAAAAATATTATTAAAATTAACTTCAGACCATAAGAGAATTCTTTGAAATGTAAGATACAAGTAATTATTTAAAGGAAGGGACATAGAGCATTTTAAATAATAAATCTTTAATTGCAAAGATCTTGATTGCTACCAAGCTCACTATTTTTTTAACACTTTATTTTAAACTGCTATTTTTTTGTGATTTGACAAGACATGATTTGATTCCCACATCTGTATTTTCTTTTACGTCTTAGGAGGAAAAATAAAGAAATTGCAGAGAATGACTTTGTCCTTGACAACAAGAGACTAATGAGAGATGGTGGGTGATCAGTGCGTTCATCACAGTAAGAAACTGTCTTGGTAATTCCTAGCATTAGGAATTAGTCTTGGAAAAGCTTCTTTCTTTGGTAAGTGAGCTTAAGTGCAGAAGCCACCCACTAACATATAAAAAATTACACTGGGTGAATTACTTTTTGAGATTTTTAAGTCTTTCGCAAAATTTTCATGTCTTCATATGGATCTCCTAGTTAATGGCTTCAGAAGGAAGTTTTCTTCCTTTGACGATTAAAATTTTCATAAAATCACAAAAGCATAACTTTCATCAACTTGCTTGAAACAATTAAATTTTGATGAAACAGATAATGTTTTAAATTTTTAAAATAGAACATCAGCTAAATCCCAAATTGCATTGAATTGCCAGAGGAATAGAGCTAAAGGCTGCACAAATACCATTGTTGCATATCAAAAGGAGAGTGATGTATTTTTTTTCCCTTTCTAGTTCAAATTAATGTAGTGCTAAGCCCTCTGTAAGTATACTTGTATAAACACTTATCTGGTTCAGTGACAAACTTGAAAGTCTATGTAACGACTTTTTTCCTCAAATATCAGAATTTATTTATTTGTTTGAAGAAACTAAAATGTAATTTGCTGTATATTCCTGTTATCTTCTATCTGATCCCAGCGTAGTTTATTAGATTCTCAAGGATCCACAGAGATAAACACTTAAGCTAAATTTGCCCATGGGAAATAATATGCTAAATAATAGTATCATCCGATTAAGTCTTCTCAGGCAAAACATGCGCTTGGTGGCCATAAAATTCCAAATTAACATCCCACAACAAAATTAAAATTCAGTGTGATTACCTCAGATGATGATAACGTGCTCACAGCACGTAGTCCACTCAAGCATAATATGATGTCCTGATCATAAAAGTAAACTACTTGTCAAGATAAGATGGTTTTCACTGGCTTCTTTTTTTTACATTTTATATGCTTTCAACACAAATAAGAGAACATGTAAAAATACCAAAATAAGAGAAATCTTGTAAACTTTTGAGGCACTTCTTGCAATTCATTTATTGAGGCTGAGAGCTCTCACTTTGATATATTAGTAGTTTGCAGAGCTAACTAGTGCCTTGCTGGTAAAGATTCATAGCATCTTCACATTTTGGACAGTGAGAGGAAGTCCACATACTTTGGACCAGCATGGTTCAGATTCACTAAGGATATTTTTACCGCATAACAGCCTTCAGATCTGCTATTAACTATTCCAAGGCATCTCTCTTTCCTCTTTCCTTGCAGTTACAGTAAGGTTTCTCTCCTACTGACATTGCTAGGAGAAATTTGTGCCACTCTTGATCTTTGTATTTCACTCTCTGAAATGCTAATAAAGAACTCATAGTTACTCTGCAGAAGTACTGACTAAATACCTCCCTCAGAGAAGAGGTACATTTTTGTGCCCCATCTTGCAGCAATGAAACTAGGGCCTGGCAAGTACAAATTACTAATTGGCAGCTTAGAAGGCTCCTTAAAGACTGACTTAGACAAAAATGTGTGTGGGGTTAGATTTTTTCTGGAATCAACCCTGGGATTGAAAACGGAGTAGAAGAGCTTTCCTGAAAAAAACTGTAACAGGCACTGTTCCTTTAGAGGAAATGTCATAATAATTCTTGGGAATGTGGAGATCTGCAATCTCCCTTGCAGATGTTTCAAAATTTTTTTCTTGACTGGTGGTGTCGCGAAGAACCTGAGTAGGAAATAGTTGTCAATTCATTCCCACATATTTGAAAGTCAACTGTTGCTTAGGTTTCTTAAAAAAGTGTGTTTTTCAGAAACAAAGACTTAGGAAAAGAAGGACAAGGCAAAGAATGCGGAATAAATTAATGAGTGATCACTGAATAGCCTAGGAATATTTTAACTCTGCCATACTATGAATATAATAAAACCCCAGATGTTTAGACAGTCTTATTGGTGGTTGGCACATAGGGTGCTCGGGGCTGAAGAACTTGTAAAAAGCAAGAAGCTAACTGGACTTGTACAGGGCTAGTTCTCTCTATGCTGTATTTTGGTAGATGAACACAGAATAACTTTCCAAACAGATTACTAAATTATTCTCTAACCATTTGTTTCTGTCTTCTTAACTGTGAAGACAAGAAGAAAGTCTAGCAATGGGTCTGAAAGGAAGTATACCTTTTCTGAAAAAAATATAAATATTCTGAGACCATTATCCAAACTTATGTATTTTCTTATTCCTATTTCTATCTTCACCATACTGAGATTGAGATTTTTTGCTTGTTTTCTTATGCTATGTTTTAAAAACTCTCTTGTCTGTAAGACAGTGTAATATCAAGAAGAAATGTGGTCCAGCTTATGGTTCTCTGCTTTACTAATGTCAAAAAAACCTGTTTATACAGTTTAAACAGCTTTTGTTTAAACTCTTTTTACAGTTTAAACAAAATCAGTGGCGTGAAATCCAGACTGGAAAGGCTGGAGAGGCTTCATGCACCAGAATTCTGCTTGTCCAGGTGACAATACCTGAGGAAACACATTTATTTCATTACTAATGTGCTGAGTAGACAAAAGAGAAAAAAGTGAAAGCTCGTATCCTGGAAAATTTTCTGTTCTATTACTTTTCTCATGGCCCAGTCTTCACTTACTATCATCCCTATGTTCTGAGATATACCTGCCCCAAAACACACAGTACTGTAACACAAGACTTGTGCTTTCAGCTCATGTGTTTTCTGTGATGCGAGAAAGCAAAAAATACTCTCGCAAACAGTGTTTTCTATTAGTTTCGGCTGACTTGGAAAGAGGAATTTCAACAGGGTGACTAGGAATCTCAAAGGGAGAATCGAACTTTCAAAGATGAATTTCTAAGAGTTGAAGCACAAAAATCCCCAAAGCTAGGCCAAAGAAAGCAGCATTGTTCACTGAAGTTCAATTCTCTTGTGAACCCTTGCAAGAAAAGTCAGTTTTATTCTTCCTTCCTCCTGCCAATCCCCCATAACTTTCTTTTACATAATGATTCTTGTCTCATTCTTTCTTTTTTATTGAGGTAGTGTAGTTTGTCAGTGGGAAAGTGAGCTTCTAAATAATGTATTGCAAAACAAACAGAACAAAAATGAGGAAAGATCTGACATGGTATAAGGAATATAGAAGATAGCAATGGATGTGGATGATATGAGAAGAAAAATGTGAACGAACTTGAAGCAAAAAATAACTGAGAAATATTATGTTCCTATATAGACCTAGAGGATAATACTACTGCTTAAACAGGTCAAATTGCACGAGTACCTGGGACACATGCCTCTACCTCTAATGAAGAAAGGGAGGCAAAAGACAGGATTGAACTGATGAAAAATTATGAGAGCAAATGGACCAATAATAGTGAAAGTTTCAGACTTTATTTGTGAAGCCTATTGTGATGTTAGGCCTTGGCAAGTAGTCAAGGTCCACCCAGCTGCTCATTTACCATCCCTTCTCCGCAGAACAGGAGCACGAAATAAGATGAAAAAAGGTCATGAGTCAAGGCAAAGGCAGAAAGATCACTCACCAATTACTCTTATTGACAAAAGAGACTTGGTTTGGGGAAGAACAAGTTTAATTTATTGCCTAATAAAATAGATTTAAGTAGTGAGAAACAAGTACAAATACTAAAGCAACACCTTTCATCACCCTTCTCTCAAGCTAAACTTGAATTTTCATTCCTGCTTCCTCTAGGTGCCCCGGGCAATGCGTTGGAAGGGTATGTTTGGGGGGGAAGGTGTGGTCAGGACACAGTGGTTTGTCTCTGGTGCATCTTCCTCTTTCCCTGCTCCACTGTGTGCATCTCACCCCTGGCTACAGGTAAATACCTATGGTGGGACCTGGAATAGCTCCTCTCTTTCCCTCTCTGCCCTTAATATTCACCCTCATGCTTCCCATTAGTTTTTCACCACTGACTATACAGTATATTTGCCCTTTTTGGAAAGCATTTTCCCCATGAACTCATTTCCCCAGGTACTGAGATCTTTTCAGAGGGGCTCAGCTGTGTCTTTTGGTGGGTCCACCGGAGGTGGTGGTAACCAGCTGTGTCAAGCACAGGGCAGCCCCTCAGCCTCTTTCCACAGAGGCCACTCCTGCAGCACTCTCTGCCAGCACCTGGGCACCTGCATGGGGTGAACAGCTGCTCATTACTGAGGGATGCGGAGATGCAAGCAGCCTTGCAGCAAGAGGAGCAGCTTAGGGGCTACAGGAGATGGGTCCATTCCTGTGGTGGGTGACACAGTTCAGCACCATATCTATGGTCTGGGCACCTGCTTTTTTAAGGAGACTAGGCAGGCAGGCTGCTTCCTGCCTCCACCTGTAATTTGTAGCATTCAAGAGAGAAGTGCTCCAGTGAAAAAACCCTGGTGCAAACCTAGGAGTAAAACAGTTTATTTTTCAACAGTTAATTCAGACACTTAGAGCACTGGGCAGCTTATGCAACACTGCTTTACTGGTGACTTATTCCTTCTTTTTTTGATTGAATTTATTTATCATCAGTTCTAATGCTACTCGTGCAAAAAGTCAGCTGGTTGGTTGGTTGGTTGGTTGGTTGGTCGGTTCTGAGTTTGGGGATTTTTTTGGTGGAGTTGAGGGGTGGAATACGTGGTTGATGTTTCTTAATCTCATTTTAACATGCTTTTTTTTCCCCCTGAGCTGCTTTACTGATACCTAAGTAGTTTCAAAAATGTTCTGCTTACCACTTAGTGGGTGAAACAAGTAATTTTTATTTACTAAAACCGTACCAGTATTCTGTAGGTGAAACAGCTAGATGTCTTTCATATAATATCTGTCAGATAAAAATTTATCTCTCTAAGAGTTTAAGACATTGATACATCCTTGGGAATATGCACTTTCTGTAATTTTTTCTCTGGTAACACACGTATTTTTTTGTTTCCTTGTTTTGTTTGCTTGTTTTATTGGTTTTTTTGGTTTTTTTAAGGTAACTGCAGAGATTGTATGTTTGCAAATACTTACAGTTTTATATGAAAAATTAGACAAAAAAAATCATATATGATAAGAAATTCTGAAGAAGTCACTAATTTTTAGCAGCCTTGTGGAATAATAATAATAAAAAAAATCTATTCTGCTGGCCTTTATCGACTTTCAATAAAGTGCTTAAATGCAGTCAAATGTCTGGTTTAATTTGCTTTTTTGTGACTGATTTGTATAGATCAGTTGTACAAGAAAACTGGTAATCCAAAGGATAAAAAGCAAAAATTGAACACAAATGTGGGACTGGAACTTGGTTTTAAGCATGACAATTTCACTAAAAATAGTAAAGTCAGTGATTATTACTAATGTGTTTTAGAGAATGAAAAAAAATGCATTTAATTCTGAACATTAAATTACTCTCTTTTTTCTTTCTCTTAATTTATTTTCAATTAATATATTTGAATTTAACTTTAAATTAAGAGATATTTTGTGTTGCAATTCTGTGAGCTTTGTAAGGCATGCCTTTATAGAAAATATTTTTAGAAGGAAAAGTCTTCATATGACTACATAGCCTCTATCTAAATTGCACATTTGGTATTGATCCAGACTTTTCATTATCCATCTGCATGTTCAGAATTAAGTGGGAATGGCTAAATGCTTTCTATATGTGTGCTTGTACTGCAGAAATGAGATCAAATCTACTGAAAACATCTGAGAAAAACAGGGATTGAGTTCTCGTCCATATGTATTTTGGTGATACTCTCAATATTTTTACAAGATTTTTTTTTTTTTTGAGAAGATTCTGGGGTGATACATACTTCAAATCAGCGAATAATCCACAAAACATTCTCACTTCTCTTTTGTCTAATCTTCAGTGTTTACCTAGGAAAGATGATTAGGGGATATAGGAGAAGGAAACAGAAGGATAGTGTTTGTGAATTTGCAAGTTCAGTTCTCTTGAATGTGTTTTATTTTTGGAATTGTTTTCATGTGTGAGTGTATCTATGTGACTGCATGCATATGCACACGATTGCTGTCCTAATGTTTTAATGAACCGTTATTCCCCTAAGAATGAACTTCCTTTAAGGAATGTGTATAAAACCATGTACGTTAT
>VZTF01008201.1:518130-547772 GCA_013397755.1 Cnemophilus loriae | reverse complement strand
GAAAGGGAAGGGAAAGGGAAGGGAAGGGGAAGGGAAGGGGAAGGGAAAGGGAAAGGCCTCCCAAACACTGAAACTGTTGCCGTGTTACTTTTTTTACAGCTCGGAAATTAGACTGTTTCAGTTCTCTTTTTTCCCCACTTCAGTTAAAAATAGTAGCCACACTGCCACCTTATGGCTAATATGGATTTTAAAAGTAAAAACATTCCCACCCAGCTTGTGTTTTGACATTTTGGTATTTTATGTGATTTCCACTGTGTTAGTAAAGAATTAAACTTTAACCCACTCCATAAAGCAAATTAGCCTTAAGTTAAACTGCACCATCATTACCAGACTGTTTCTCTCAAGTTGTAAGGACAGAGTACAAGGCAGTGCACCCACGAGGCTGAACACTGGGTGGGCAACATCTAATCTATGTTCATATACAAGCAAAAATTAATGGAAATCTTTGATCAACATCTGCTTTCCTTATTGCGTTCAAGTCCGTATACTATACAGGACTTGTGAATGAAAAAAACTGAACTAAATAGAACCTAAATCCATATGCCTTTCATCTTTTTCCAGCACATCTATCAGCAGAAAGAAATGTAATTGTTGTACACAATTAACCAACCGTATGTGCAAGTCAGAGATGTCTTTTGATTAAGTTAAATGAAAAGATAAAGGTAATCCATTGTACTCTGTGATACGATGTGTGATTCCAAAAACTCAGCTGTGTGAAAAATATCTAAAAGTAAAATTCTGCAACACTCTGTTATTGAAACAATTAAAAAACTGACAATGCTTGACAAATTCAAAACTGCAAGTAAGCAATTTACCTTTATCAAAAGCATTAAGAACTATATCAGATCATCCCTAAGTAAAATAATAATAAACACAGACAAATCATCCAATCTTTTTGTTCTTTAATTTTCCAAACAAAATTCTTTCAAATAAGTTCTTGGCGATGAAAAGATCCCATCTGAAAAAGCGAGAAAAACAAATGGCAGAAGTACACTGAAGATACTGAACAACATGACTTTTAATAAGAAAAACTTTGCAGTAAATACAACATTCGATGAAAAGCACTTAAGTTTTGTCTATATCGCTATATATCTTTTTACTTAGCTTATTTTGTAGTTGATACTATTATGTAAAACTTCTTTTCCTAAGGGCCTATGAAGATAGAATCTCAGAACACATAAGTGGCTTTCATTTACTTCAGTAATACAAATATTTTTTTAAAAAGGAAGTAAACTTTATTGGCAATGATTATCAATGTATACTCGATCACTAGAACTGAACTGAACGACTTCATCTTACTGTTTATATGATTGAAAAACTTTGTATCAGGCACTATATGTGCCTGATTTCTCATTTCACAATTTCTCATCTGGAATTCACTGTTAGTCAATATTCTCCAACATTTGCTTAACTTGTATTCTCTTGGAAGCATCTGTGCCACCAAGTGCATTTGCTGAAATAATGTGAAAGAAAATCCAAAAGGAATTTTTAACAGAGATAATTGGTGATTTGGTTTTAGTTCATTTCTGGGCTTTGTGGTTTTTTCTTTTTTCTTCGGTATTGATTCTGATGTAGCCAGAAGTATAGGAGCATGCAAAAAATATGCCAGCAGCAAAACCAGTCTTTTTCCCTGATAGTAATTAAGAAAACCCCCAAACAAACAAAACCCCAACACATAGAAAAAAAAAACAAAACAAAAAACCAAATCAACCAACTAAAAAAAAAAACCCAAACCAAACAACAACAACCAAACAAACAAACCCCACCAAGAAACCAAAACCTGCCCAAAAATCCAACCCGAACCAGCAGCTGAATATAACATGAAAATAAAAGACAGAGTTCTTTGTGAGAAAAGTAATTTTTGAACAAATATTTTTAACAAATAGAGAAAAAATAGGGAGAATAAAATAGAAGAGAAAACTTCCTGCAAGCAAATCTATGTCTTATGCTCCTTCCACCTGATTGATACAATAAATGCAGCCCAGAAGAGAAGACCTGCTTTAAACTGGTTGCATAGACCTAGAAAATTCACTCACATGGATTATGTCTGGAATGCTGAAATCAAATATTTCTTTTTTCTGAAAGGGAATCCTACCACAAAATTGTCTAAACTATGCATAAAGTATAATCCTTTAGTAGCACTGAATAATCTTTTGTTCTTATATTCTGAGGATAAGGACCATTATTTCTTTTTTTGCATAACATTGGAAACAATATGTAGCACAACTATTTAAATCTCAATAAAAGGCAATGAAATTAGTTAAACTGCCTGGTTTTATGCTTTCATTGAAGTGATAATTTGAGTATTTATCTTGATTTTCTCATATTTATGAGACACCAGATTACATTTGTATAACTGGAAGAAAAATCAATTAATGAACTAAATCTCTAAGAAAGAATTGGTGGAAAACTGTCCATAAAAAAACTGAACATTTGTGCTCCAAGCAAACTCAGCTCCTTTCTGATGAACTACACAAACTTACCTTCAAACATAATTTCTATGTGCAGTTGTTCTCCAAGGCCCAGAACGTATCTTGATGTGTGTTTATATAACATAGTTTGTTGTTTCGTATGGACCCAGCATATTTCGAAAGCCCAAACAATTGTGTACTTTGGGCAGAAGTGTATTAACTATTTCTTTTGGATGTATTGTTTATTATGCAGACCTCTGCAATTTTCTGTGTGCCCCATTCAGTTTCTGAAGTAAACTGAAAATTATTTTTTACCAGACTATCTCATTAATTTCCTCTTAATATCTCATATCATATTATGTTCTCACCAAAAATTAATTTATGTTCCTCAAACTGAAATACAGGTAACTACTACTGCCTTTCAGACTTTGCAAATGGAGAACATGTACACAGGGATTTCAGTGTAAAAATATTTCATCTTTTGGGAAATCTAACACAAAAGATGTAGACTGGGAATTTTTTTAAAGTGCATTTTTCTCTTGCAGTAAAACAACTCTAGGTCTTTAGTGTAATCAGTAGAGATGTTAAGATAAAATTAAAAATTCAAAGAGGATGGACTTTTTTATTTGCCATGTGAAGATCCAAGAGTTCTTAAAATCACATACCAGGAGTTTCAGGTCAGGTACTCAGAACACAAATAAAATTTGCTACATTCCCACAAACACAGGAAAACACAGTATCATTCCACTATACACATATTTTTTATAAAAAGTGCAGTAAACTTTTCCCTTACAAATACAGATTTTAAGAGTAAAGGAGCATGTAAAATGGTGTGACTAATAAGAAAGTTTAGATCAAGACTGAAGTAGGTACTCTTGCATGCAGCTGATGTGGGCAGAACCCAGGATTCTGGGTTTTTCCCCTATAGCAGATTGGAACACGTGGGAAAAAAATTTGCTTGCCACTAGTGCTCCTTAACATCTAAGTGTTATGTTATGGAAGACCCATAAGAGGGACTTTTTATAAGGTCTTGTAGTGATAGGACAAGTGAGATTGGCCTCAAGCTGAAGTTCAGATTTGATATTAGAAAGAAATTCTTTACTGTGAGGGTGGTGAGGCACAGGAACAGGTTTCCCAGAGAGATTGTGAGCTTCCTGTCCATGGAGATGTTCAAGGCCAGTCTAGATGGGGCTCTGGGTAAGCTGGTTTAGTTGAAAGATCTCTGCTATAGGGAGGAATTGGATGATCTTTCAGGTCCTTTCCAATCAACTGATTCTATCATTTTATGATAATCTTTTCCTTTAACGAAGAAAACATATACTTTCAAGGTAGAACTCTATTCTAAGAAGTAACCTGGAAAAATATTATTAAATCATTTAATGCTTTTACTGTCAATTTTCTCAGTACTAAACTCAATAGCTGAACTCTTAAACTCAGCGTATCCTGAAAAAAACAAAGCAATTTTGTAGGAAAATAAATACCAAGTATCTTTGCTGCCCACTTCTTTTTCATTGCGTTCTCTCGTGTTCTGTCACTCACTCCATTGGCTTCCCCAGACCAACTAAATCCCCATTTATGGATTCCTTTTATTTTACTAAATTATTTAAAGGATTTAACATTTTCTCTATTAATACGTATCACATTAACAAAAAAGCACAACGAAATTAATTACTGCATCTCATATCACTTTTAATGGATTTGGATTAAAGTGCTCCTGTTCCCCTGGGAAAAAAATTGGTGATATTATTTTTCAAAATTACTTGCTAGACAAACAAGTGAATTGTCCTATACACAAACACAATCAATAAGTTCAACAATGTGTTCAGAGAGCGAGTTAAATTTAAGAGTTGAGAGGTTCATTAAAAGTACCTATGCATTTTTGGAAGATGTCATGACATTTGCATGGATTAATGTATTTTGTGTAAATCCCAGCTGTAGAAGTAAAAATAGTACTGAAAATGCAATGTCTCCAAATGTAGCAACCTCTTCCTTGAATTCTCAGGATTCTGACACATCCTGTCACCATCTCACTGTTACTGCTGCTATGTCTGTTACTCAGCTGATGGTGTATGTTACAAATGTACAACTTTCCTATCTTTTGTTTTGCCTGGCCATGTGTGTGTGTCAATGGGATGATTTCAGATGTTTGCGAGAATTTTAATTTATTAAGTAGGGTTTTAACAGAGCAGTTGCATTTCAGAATGACCAGGACATAGTGAAGACACAAAATCACTGATTTCGTGTTCCCCCTAAGAAAGACCAACATGTGGGCAGGCTGATTCTTGGACAAATACACCAGCTACGAGAGATGCAGTAATTTAATTTAAAAAATTATAAAAAGAATGGATAACAGAAAAAAGATTACATTAAAAACTGAAAACCTAAATGACATCCAAAAATTACAGCTTGCTTAGTAACAGGACCTCTGAACCCTTTTCATGTTTGTGCGTGCAATAATCCAATCACCTACTTTTGCTTTATGTCTGTGGTATGAAATGAAAGTTGTGTGAAAACAATCAGTCTTGGGAAGAAAATAAAGCAAATCCAGTGTATAATAATTCCAATACCACAATTAAGTAATTCAGAATTGTGTATACAATTGGCCTCTAACTAATTATTTCCTCTTTATAGCAACATATCTAAACACTATGTGAAAGGAAGAAAGCAGGATAGAGTGTCACAAGATGAGTATTGGAAAAAGAAAAAGCAAAGGGAAGTTTCATTTCTCTGCAACTAGAATAATTAAAAGGGAATGAGGGCCCTTCAGCTGAAGGTTATTAATTTGTATCTACTATGTTTGAAGATTTAATATGGAAGATGTAAATAAGCAAATTACCAGCTGTCAGAAAAATTTTTGCTATTAATTTAAATGAACATCCTTTAGGCAAGCTAACATTTTGTTAGCCTGCAGGCTAATTCTACAATAGAAAAATGCATAAATAAACAGTTAATTAATTTCAAAGTTCATTTTTCATGTTTTTACTAATATGAAAATAAACTTTTATTGCCAAAGCACTGTGTTTATAAGAATAAACAACATGAGGAGTGGCCTCCCTGTAGGATACATGATTAAACAAATTCTTATTATTCTGTTTGTCCTCTTTCTTTCTTTAAAAGTGACTTTTATATTGTGGAATTTGGTTAGAGCATATGTGTCTTGTGAAGGTCAAACTGTAAAGCTTTTTATCATGAATATGAGGCAGATAAAAGCTACTCCTGATTTATGTTTGTGTACTGTACAAGATGTCAACTCTGAGAAGTAACCTTGGTCAATTTCTCAAAAAAATCTGTCTGACAGATGACCTTAGTGACTGAAACCACAGTTTGTCCTCTGTAAGTCATGAGAGGTTCTGCTAGATGTGTTTTACTGCCCAGAAAAGGAACACCCTGTAAATGCACCTGTTTACATTATGACCTTTTGAGGATGTCTACAGAGTCCAAATGAGAGCACAGAGAAGACACTGCTGTTAACATCTATTAAGCTTCTAAGTCCGTGTAGGGAAATGCTGCACTGCACAGAGACCTAAGGCAGGTCAAAAAAAGGAGGAGTTTATTCACTAGTAATTGCCACTATGCTGTCATATTTTGTCTACAATTCAGAAAACTGTCTGGAGACAAAACTCCCTGTATCTTCACAAAATATAAGCTTATAAAAATAGAGTTTTATACGTAAATGCAAAAGTTACATGATTCACATGTAGTTTATTTGTATCACTCCATGATCTCTTTGGGAAAAATAAAAACCAGAGAAAAAGTATATCAAAGAATATATCAAAAATATATCAAAGTACAAAATGTGTATGAACAAAATGCCACGAGCTTATCAGCATCATGATCTTTAATTTTAATGAACTGCCATATTTTGAAAAATAACTGCAGAATACATATAAGAAAAACTTAAAGTAGTCCAAAAGAGAAGTTTGTTTTAGTTCCACATCAGTTCTTTAATTTTACAAACATAATGTGTAGGTTTTTAAAAATGACTGGCTTTATATTCCTGATTTTCATGACAGTGGATATTGTCATATTTCAGGGGGGGAAGAAGAAGAAAAAGTGTAACTTTTCCTTTTTCGGTCCTTATACCAACACTAATATTCCAGTACTGGCTAACGTGTTAGAAATATAATTATTATTGTGCTAAGGAGGATGCACCAAATGCTTCTACACTGCAAACTCAACCAGGACATACTAGACATCTCCAGTTTCCTTGGCCATTGCTCAGCTTCCAGGAAGTTAATAAAATAGTTCTTACCAAAGGCTAACTACTTACAACTGTTAGAATGGCATTTTTCTGAGAAGCAGATAAACCAAAAATTATAGTTCTGAGAGTGAGCAAATAATTGAAAAATCAAACCTTTAGCAGAAAGAAAGTTGGAATGAGTGCAGAAAGACACACAGTATTTGGCAAAGTTTGAAGCAATCTCCGCTTTCATACTTCAGTCAACTGCACAAGTCATAACTTCACTAGAACTGTATTTTCTGGGAGGATATGCCAACACTGGTCAGTGGGCCTGCACTGTATATTACCATTCTTCGGAGAAATAGTAGTGCAAAGTACCAAATGCTGATTCATACTATGAATTTATACACTTATTCTTCTATGCAGGAAGCTCTCAGAAAATCAGTAGTTTGCAGTGGCTGATGAAGTGGTGCAATTATGATATCCCCTAAACAAATTTGCAGTCTAAATGAAGATTAGTGCGTGAAATAGAAGTTTTCGTTCCTCTGCTACGGGGTATTTGTAGTACAGAGTTATAGTTTGAGAAATATAATATTTATTTCATAATTTAATGCAACAGAATGCAGTCAAGAATGTTTATCTGTTGTTTTTAGGACACACTAGATTTTCACACTAGTTTTTCTTTGAAGAATATTTGAAAATATTTTATCCCTCTGGAGAGTCTTGTAAAAATAAATAAAATCCGGAAGCTTGTTTAAAAAAAAAGCATATTTCGTATTTTCTACTGAGGCAAGTGACCAAAGAGAGACTAAAATAGCATTATAAAAAAGAGTTTTAAACAAAATAATTTCTACAACATATCTCTCAATAAAACAAACATTAGTAACATTTTGCTTCTGGTGATTATACCTGATTATAATGTTTATTTACAGTACAAAATAATAAAGCTTACTGATCTCTGCACATAAAAATGTGGTAAACAAAAACATGCAGCCAAATAAGTTAAGTCAGGGCTTATCCAGAGGCTATTAAGCATTTATAATAAAATATGTGAAAGATTTACAAAGCCACAGGCTTATCTGCGGCTGCTGTGAAACACAGCTCACTCCACTGGGTTTAATGCAGAATCATGTGATATTCTCAAAGAGTAAAATCAAAGCTTGTTTGTCAACCATATCTTAAGAACACATAGTTTTACATTCTTAACAGAAAGAACATGGAATAGTGCATCACATTTGATACTCTGTGTTTCACAGTTAATATTCTATGAAGTCACATGAAATTTTTTAACTTTTGCTCCATTATTTACATGAAATTTATAAGGACTAAAGCAAATACTGTATAGTTACTTTAAAAATAGAAGATCTCTGAATTGATTTCCTGTATTTTGATGAGTCCTCAAATCCTACCCCTTTGAATTATTTTATAGCATGCATTATTTTACTATCTCACTTCAGAATACATACACTAAACCATTTTAAATTTTATGGTAATTATTTTTTAAAATTAATTTCAGTCATAGAATAGGATTAAAATGCATATCTTCAAAATTGCACTACGTTGACATAAATAATTATTTAAAGGACAATAACATAAACAGATCATATCCATGAGTTGACACACGTAGAGTCCATCCAATCATAGGTTTTTTTAAGAGGCTTACTTACTCTTTGAAAAGTTAGATACATTGCAATAGAATAAATAAAGATTGTGAGTAATTATTCTCACAGATATTGAGGATTACAGTTTAAACAATACCTTAAGTTTTTTTTTTTTGGTGGTTTTTTTTTTTTTTAAATTTATTTCCCTGATCCTAAAAAAAATTTTTAAATGCAAAGAAAAGACAGAAAAGCCAGATTCCTTATCACAAATTATCCAGAAATATGCCTTAAGGGAGAAATTATACAATATTTCTCTTCCTCGTGCAAAAGTCTTTGAATGTTCTATTTCCTATCAAGAAAGCAAAGCTAATATAAGAAGGGGGAAAGGCAGCAATTTTCTGTTAGATGAGAAAGGCATAATTTCCAATACGCAAAAGGAAGCAGACTTTTTGAAGAACAATTCGTAAACCTCTCACTAAGCCTGTGTTTATGTTTGAAGATTTATTTCGTGTCTTGTGGAGGTGCATTCTTGTGCAAGCATTCATGGAGCTGGATTATTATCAACAAAATTTAATAACAATTTACAAGCATTGGCAGGATGGGACCAGTATGAATATGCAGGGTTACTTTGGAGAGTGATGTCATGCAGAATTAAAACACAGGGAAGAGGATTTTGAAGAAAAGTATTGGAGGCTGTTCACTGGAACAGAGTACAGTTTCATGTGACACTGAAATAAACCCAGCATTATCCACCTAAGAAATCTGCCTCTCAGTGAAGCCTGAAGCAATGAAAGCAGCACGACTTCGTGATGAGAATCTTATTAGACCAGCTTTCTGACCCTAATTTCAGGTGGTAACAACAGAAAAGCAAACAACATCAAAGGCAGCATAAAAGACATCTATTTGTAGATTTATACATTGGTTTTGCTAACTTCCAAGTTTCTGTGGATAGATCATTCCGTGTGTTTTCCTGCTACAGGAATTTCATTGCTTCAGAAATTTCGGAGTGTAACATAACAGTAACTGTTTTATAATATATTAGGATTTTTTTTTTTCCTTGGGTAATCATTATCGGGTGAAGCTTTGTAAACTGGTATAATCATTATATATTGCATATCTAAGAAACAGAATAATAACTTCTCTTTGAAGAGTATTTTTGTCCTTTAGAGAGAAGGCGACATAGTCCAGTAGTATGATAAACAAAATTCTAAAACTTTCAGCCAGTGCTTAAAAAATTCAGATTTTTCAGTCTGCATTGTTGCGTTATATCAAGCTACGCCATACTGCGCCATGACACACCACACTACACTAGTGTAACCCATACAGTGCTGTACTATATAATGCTAATTATGTCACTGAAAGTTTGCAGAAAGAACTCTAAACAAACAGCTATGTTACAGCACAGTAAAACACAAATACAGCAAGTATTCAGGGCAGACATAGTAGAGATAGGACAGGGCTGAGTAAGAGTAATGTTCACTGCAAGAGAGAATGGAATTCAGTTGAAAGGGAAAGTAGGGAAAAATGCCTGAAAGACCCAACCAGCTAGATTGTAATTGCCTAGGCATTACCATTAGATTTAAACTACAATTGCACACAATTTGAGACAATGGTTATCAGTATCACACTATCTTGAGCAGCCCAATCAGCTGGTGCCACAAAATATCAAAAAACTTAATCTCAAATTGCAAGAAAACTTTCCTAAGCATCAACAAACTCAGAAGAAATTTAACTTCTTTCCATTATGAAAGCAAAACTGTAGGAATAAGTTAGGATATGAGAATTCATAAACAAAATGCTCTATTTTTGACAGCTCTATATATGTGATGCATGTAGTTAGAACATTTTTGTCCTTATTAATAACCAAGTAAGTAGAATGTGAAGGGCACTTTTACTAATTAATCTTTGGAGAAGCTAAGACAATAAAATAGAATAGCTATCCAACAGTAAGCATATAGCTAGGAAAATAATACTAAGTAGGACAGTCAGGGGACAATTCAAGACGTACCAATCACAGCCAATTATACGTTTAGTTAGAGAAGCCACTAAACAGAAAGGCCATAAGTAAGGCTCAGCCTGATGGGTGAGGAGATGCAGGAGGTTAACATACTGTAACAATCAGCTCAAGGGTGGTCAGGTGTCCTGGAGGGGACTTTTAATTAGAGATTTTTGGACTGGACGTGGAACGCATCGCATAGGATTTCTCTAGTAGTTCATTAGCGGGAGTAGCATTATCAGTGCCCTTGGAGATGATAGTACATTTTGCCTGCTTCGGGAAAGGCGGAATTCTGCAGGTATAGTCAGAGGGAAAATATATGGCATGACAGTGCTGTGATGTGTGAAAATAGCGAAGACTACAGCACAGTAAAACTAATAAAAGTAAAATACGTTTAATAAAGCCCATGATGGAATTCAGAAAGAACATACCACCAATAATTACATCAGTCATTCTTCAAATTTCATTCTTTAAGATTTAGCTTTTCAAATACTTGACACTTCTCTCTTTGCAAACTTTGCACTTCGAGTTCCTTTTTGCTTTGTAATATTGATAACAGAGTCCCTAATTACATCTGAAACATATATTTTAATATATTCTACAGTTTTCTTTCCACTTCTTTTTTCTGTCAAGTTGATGCATAATCTTATTTTCCTTTTCCGTAGTCACTTTATAAATCACTTTTTAAAAGATTATACACAAAATGGTCACTTAGTATGGCTTTGTTGATGTTGGTCCAAACAGACAAAAATAAGAGAAGTTACACCATCAAAGCACATTTTTCTTAATTTGTAATATTATACAGTTTATTTAGGCTTTTTTTTCTCCTCCTTCTTGAGCACCATCTGCAGTATTTCAACCATGTAAAATGCTGTTTAGTGCCACAGGGAGACTTATATAATTTGTGTCAAGTTTCCCTGAGAGTAGTACAAATGGTTTGTTATGACACATTTGATCAACTCCTACTATCTCATAAGACTAACATCAAACACAGTAAAAAAATTCTAGTCTTGTTATAATTTCAATGAATTTGAATGAAAAGAACCCTAATGAAAGAAACCAAATCAACCAAACAAAAAGAAACTCCCCCAAAAAAGAAAATCACAACAAAAAAAACCCGAACAACAACAACAACAAACACACCCAACCAACAAAAAAACCAAAACCCAAAAAGCCCAAAATACACCATCCTCCACTAAAATAAAACCCCGACAAAAGCCATAAGCAAAATAACTGTACTTTTGGGCTAATATATCTACAGAAAAAACTGAATACTGAGTGAATCAGTCGACACTGATGGCTTGTCTGCCTGTGGGAGCTACTACACAATAATGTAGAACACGAATTTATTTGATACAAGTTACTCCAAGTTACTCAGTATTGACTTCTCATGCAGAAGTGTCCTTACAGCAGTTAATCAGACTATATTAGAATCACCCATCTCTGCAGTCATCATGCTTACCTCTCTTTTACAATAAGCTTTTGTGAATTATCTTGCTGTTTTTGAAAGACACTCAAAATCATTTGGAGTATTCCTGGGAATTAGCTGACAGACACTGATGTGGTATGTGCTACTGGGGATTTTTTCATCTGCAGAAGACATTACTTTTCATTAATTTCTCCTTATCTCTTGAGAGACGCCAGCTCTAAGGAAAATATTTCTATCTATTTAAACAAGATAACCCGATATAATCCGACAACACCTTTGTACTATCAATAGCAGGCCATGACGTTACCTCCAAAACAGTCAGTTTTCTGTATCATAATATGGTGGAACTACAAGTAAATGTATGTAATTTAGAAATGGAAGAAATTAAACTCTTCTGGGTTAAATAGAGAACTGGGATAATAATTAATTACAAAAAGTCTCCAGTGGCAAAACTGAGTGATTAGCATGGTGCATTTCGCAAAGGCAAGCAAAAGGTAATCTTCTACCTAAAGAGACCCTTTTAAAGGTTATGTAGTTTAATGGATCTGTTAAAATTTTGCACCATGCTTATGAGGATTATGCTTAGTTGGCAAGAGTTTCTCATGCTTTTGGTATTGAAAAACGTCTAGGACAGAGCCTACAATATGTTGTAATGCAATGTGTAATGCCATGTGAAAACTTCATATTTATAATTTTCTTGCTTTTTGTGGGGTTTTGGTGAAGTTCATCCTTCAGCTGAACCTAGAAACAACTAAAAATATTCTCTTGCCTTAAGAAAATACTACCCTGTACTTTCAAGAATAGAATTTTCTTAACCCGAATCTTAAACACTAAGCTTTTTACTGAGATGTGGAGTTAATTTAAACTGCTGTTTTCATCTCTATTGTTTGACGATATGTATTAGATGTTTTAGGTGTTTTCCAGTGTATTAGGTGTTTTCCAAAACACAGAAGATATTAAGCATTTTCTTTCATGAAACTCACTGAATTTGGTAATCCATCTAAAGACTGACCAATGATAACTGTGATTCCCCAGTGAACACAAGTTCCCCAGGTCCTTTGTGTTCACTATACAATACAGTTTTAGAAATGCATCATGAAAATGGCATGACTGTATATTTAAATCCTACTGTCTCACTTCCTTATTACAGACCTAAGCATTAAATAATTAAGTGATATATCAGCAAGCTGGGCAACAAAATTTTGCTGATAACCTAGAAATATATTCATATTGATTAAAAGAGAGACTCTTTGAAGTTTTAGTGTAAATTCATAGAAAAAGAGTAAGAGAGAGAACAGCTGTTTTTAAACACTTAGGGTTGGCTCTTGACTGTGGCTTCTTCAGTTTCAAGCCAGGTAGGAGCTTTTATTCTCCCATTCTTCAGCTTAGTAAGCATCCTACATTAAGCTACATGTTCATGTTCCTATTTCTCCATCACATAAATTGTGCTGGAGAGCTCTTTCCCAGCATGTACTCTTAAAAATCATAAGCTCCCACAGAAGGTTTCAGATTCCACAATTCACAAATTCAATGCAATCTATCTAAACCTCAGATAATAATATATAGCTTATATTTTCTGAAAGTTCTAGTTATAAAATTCCACATAAACTAAGAATTGACCAAATCAGCTTGCATATCCTGTTTGAAAGTAAGGTAAATGCTTTCCAGCTTATCTCAGATGGCTTTATTCCTCTGCTTGTAGCTATAATTGCACCCTGCAGCTATGAATGCACAGAGGATTTCAAAACTACTATCTCAAAAGATGAGAGCATTCTGATAAAATAGTAACATGAAATAAATATTAGAGAGAGATTATGAATTAAATAAAAAAAAAAAAAAGAAAAATTCTTTCTGCATGGATTATACCCCATCTGAAAATTCAGTAGGGCAGCATTTAAAGATTTTTTTGGTTTTTGTTTTCACTTAAAAGCAAAACTTCCCAAAAAGAGCTATTTCAAGGGAAATGTTTCTGCTACAATAAAATACAGTTGTTGTCGAAGAATACAGTTGTCGAATGTATTGCAATTATATTCATGCCGTGCAGGGTCACTTACACATTTAAATACATGGAATTTTTTTTTATAAAAACAATAATCCAATTTTAACTTTAACTGAGAATTTATGAGTGAAATCTATCCCAAAGATTATATGAACTGAGCCAACAACGTATAACTTTAATTTTTAACCAGTCATTGATTTGCTGTAAGTAAGGGATCACACCTTTAAAAGAGATTGAAGAAGGACATAGGGAGTTGTGAATCATTTTGAGTACATAACAAAATGCTGAGAGATAACAAAAATATTTAGTCTTCTGCTCTAAATAAATAATACCTTATTTACTCTGTTTTTTGTAATAGTTAAACTGAAAATATTAATAAAATTTACACATTTAGGATCAACCAAATTGAACAACAAACCTGGTATACATTTTTAAATCCATGAATACCACTAGTCTTTTAGTTTTGGGTTATTTATTGTTTGGTTGGTTGTTTGTTTTTACTTTTGAGCAGCACAAATCAATAAGGTTTGAAGTTCTAAGACAAAAATAGTAGATACACAATTTCCTATCTAATATTACCCGTATTGGATTGTTTCAGAAAATATATTTCTTACACAAAAACACTAGCCACATGGTTCTGGGTTTCGTCTTTAATGTACCAAATCTTTCATCTGATGTAATAGAGGACAAGTTTTCATCGATGTCACCTGTGTTTCCAGTTTCAAGTTAAGTGATACAATATCTTTTGCTTAGTTTCCATTAAACCTGTTCTGCAAAGGCATGAAGAATGCTCCAGTGACAATGCGTTGCAGTTAAAACACATCCATGTCTGCCTTACTGGAATTCGTAACCCAGGCTGCTACATCAGTCAAGAAAAATGAGCTCTTGTCCAAGACGGAGAGAAAAGAAAAAGAAGTGTCCTAATGATAATATTTTAAATTAAAAAATACAGACAAAGTTCTAAAAAATCTTACAACTAAAAAAATTAAAATACATGGAATGTACATTCTGGAGCCTTGTTATGTACTAGTCTGTGCTATTTCACCAAAAGCATTCTTATCATGACTCCCAATGACTACTTTCAAGAAAAGTATAAGAGATATGTCTTCTCAATTCTTATTCCTTTCCGAGTAGAACTTACTTCTCACTGTTATAGCTGAGGGTTTTGGTTGGTTGGTCGGTTGTTTTGTTTGTTTATGTTTTTGTTTTTGTTTTTGTTTTTGTTTTTGTTTTTGTTTTTGTTTTGTTTTGGCTTTGGCTTTGGCTTTGGTTTTGGTTTTGGTTTTGGTTTTGGTTTTGGTTTTGGTTTTTTTTACCTACTGAGACTCTGTTTTAAATAAATTATTTTCATTTTAGGTCTAATACTAGAGTTAATGGCACGTATTTCTTTCCATCTCACTTAATGAATGATGATTCTTTTCTTTTGTGGGCATAAAATTTTCCCCCAATTTTTTTTCTTTTTACATTAATGATATTTTTAATATTCCATGTATTTAAGTCAGGCCAAAATTATACATATTCAATGAAATGTGATAGAATATTATTTATAACAGAAACATAAATTTTGAAAATTTATTTCGATAGAATTATGAGTGCAACTTTTCCATTTTGCATGTTTCACCTCTGTGTCTTAAAATGAATGTGTGCCACATTTTGAAAATTTTTGATATTTGTGAAGAATCTGGAAGTATATGGGAGGAAAGCTGATTAGGGTACATGAAATTCAAGTTTGCATTCAGACCTGTCTGTGACAATAGGTTTATAAAATAGTTAAGCCAATTTATGCACTCTTAGAGTAAGAAACAATATAGTTATTTCTAGCAGCTATTGAACTTTGATTAAACTGAATTTCTCTAAGAAGTTTACCTTTTACTTATTTTTAGCGTTATTTCCCATTAAGAACACCTTCTAATACAATTACTGCGACTTCTCCTATTTTAGAAACATCAACATAATTTTACGTTCATTAATTCTGACATTTAATATTTGAATAAATCCAGGACATCAAGGACAATAAAAAGGCCAGTAATATATCTGTGGCACCACAGAACACACCATGGGCTTCAAAGTCTTTGAAACTGACAAAATATTCAGTAGAGAGCCAAAGACAATCTCTTTGCTGCATCAGCACTCCTGTTAGGAGAATCGAGACCACCATTAAAGTGACTGTATTAACTGTAATGGCTATGTATAGAGGACAAAATTGCTGATCTCAAGACCAGTGTCTATATGACCTGATCAGTTAGTTGCAAGACCATGCATCTAACTGGACCATGCATCTAACCATGGATCTGTATTTTAATCTGGTGAGAAAGACATACTCTTAAACTTTTGTTGGTGACTTAATCAGGGTATCTGAGATGCTTCCCATCCTGTTACACTTTAAGCCCTAATGCTGAAAGCTCTTGGAATTCGATCTTTTCACCAAAATAGTGAACTGTTGTTCAATTAAGATGATGCTACACTTGTAGGAAAATAACCATGGCAGCCCTGATCCAAACTGAAAGCAGATGATCTAAGTATTTCTATGGTTATTAAGCATTACTGTACACTCTATTGTAAGTATTCTATCTCCAGAAAATTCTGTAAACATTGCATTGCATGAGAAATTGGAGCAAACATAGCGTAAGTGCTTGAGTTACAAAATAAACCATACAGAGTTTAGCAAACACTTAAAATTGTTCTCCTCATCATACAGATTGAAGACAATTCTCAAAGTTATAAGTGGAATTTCCTGACACATCAGCCAAGCAGATGGTAGTTGGGTAGCAGACTGAATTACGAAAAGGAGAACGGAAAAAAAAAAATGCCTAAAATCTCAGGCTAAAGAATATATCTTCAGGCAAACTAATTCAATAAGAAATGTGTATTCATCATCTCTCAATCAATGCTGCACCCAACACAGCGCCGAATCCCATATTATCACATTCCATGAATTAATCCAGTTATTAAAATAACTCTTGCTACATTTGGAACAAAACACTTTTCAAAGTATTTTGTGATATGAATTACATGGGCAACTACAAGATGCTTTTTCACCGCACTGTTATCTGTGTCAACAATTGCTGCAACTACTGAGAAACAGAGGAACTCATAAGGAGTGAGTTATCACAAGAAATTAATATTTCATGCTGACATTACACATAAACATCTACCAGCTCCTGTGGGAACTCAACTTAATGTCATCTTAAGGAAAAAAAAAACAAACTACCAAGAGCAGGTAAAAAAGACGAGGAAGAAAAAAAACTTGAAAGGGCTATATTGTGAATTTATTCTAAAAGAAAGGTGGCATTTTTTGTAAGACAAACTTTTCTATGCCAAAATTCTATGTTTTTTCTTTAAAATGCCTTAATTTTTAAAAATCATCAGTGTTTTTCTGTGACATTTATTTCGCAAGGTAAGAGCACATGAATACCAAAATTCATGAATTTGTAAGCTGTCATTAGCTCCATCAATAAGTCATGTTTGTTAATACAAGATTTTCTCATCTGAAAAGATAGAAATGGACTGAGAGGTATTGACCAGTGCTGGTAAAATATCCTCTCAGGGCCCACCTCCCTGGACAAAATTTTTTATCTAGAGCTATGTGTAGTCTTGCTGCAGAGAAGTTTTAGGATGTCAGACAAAAAGACCAACCCCAGAACAAGTGTGCAGAGTCCATTTGTGTGGACACACCAGTATGGGCCAGAGCCAAAGAGGCAGAAACACAAGTGCTGGATTTTGCACTATGCTAGAGCCTTACATCTGCAGAAGCCGAAGTCTTTGCCTTGAGTATGTTTCACTGGTCACGAGGTAATGGGATCAAGTCAGAGGAAGAATGGATGGAGAGGAAGGGTAAAAGTTACCGATTTGTTTAGTCAGTGGGAAGGGCTTTTGACCAGCAATACTTTCGCCCCTTCCAGATATGAAACACACTGACTGTTTCTGGATGCATCACTTAGTTTTTTTGTCAATGCCTCAGCGCGCCTGGTGACATCAAAGGTTTACTTCTGCAACCGGATGTCTTTTCTTGCTGTTATCCTTTCACGGTATCTGAGTAAAAGAAATTTGCTCTCCTTTGTGGAAGTATGTGAAGAAGTTCCACTACAGATATTAAATAATCATATAGGGACTACTTGGCAGTGAACATCATTTCAAATTAATGTCTGTGTTGTTTGTGGTACAGCTTCCAGCCAATGGACTACAAAAGCAAGTTTTACTAAGAACCCTTAAGGAAGTACAAGACTTAGAAATTGATTATCTACTTTCCCAAGGAAAGAAATAAGTAGAAATTTGGACTGTTTTCATGCACATTACATGTTATTGTCCTAAAACTTTTAAGTGTTTTCTGATATGTAGTCTGATGGACACAAAGGCAGAGATAGAGAGTTCTGAGTAAGGTCCCCAGATAATTTTTCTACTAATAGAAAATCTAGCTCCCCAGAGAAGTCACTACTACTGTGTACCTGGACACCACTAGTTAAAAAACTACATTTTATGAAATGTGATACAGAAAAAAATACTTTACAATAGAATTACAGAAGAACTTCCTGTATGTATTCCATCAGTGCTCTCTTTTTCTTCATTTCCTGTGATTCTTACTTTCTCACATGAGGGGTAGAGAAGTTATCTTCAATATCTGTGGCCAAGAAAATGATTCTTAATTCTCAAACTAAGATGACCATCAATCCTTTTTTAAAAAACTTACGGGTATTTTGCTATAAATGCTAGACCTTTAAAAGTGTTTATTGAATTATCTGTTTCCATAAAAATTGATAAAGGGTAATAATTTCTAATAGTTTCAAATAAATCAGACCACTTTTTCTGGAAGATACAGAAGTCCCAATCCCAAAACTTCAAAAACATTATCAACCCTGGAATTAATTCTTACAAGAGTTAGCTTGCATTTGACAGGTGAACTTAGAATCATAGAGTCATTTAGGCTGGCAAAGACCCCTAAGGTCATTGAGCTCAACCATAACCTGACACCACCAATGTCCACCATTAAACCATGTGCCTAACTGCTACATCTATGGGTCTTTTAAATTATTGCAGGGATGGGTACTCAACCACTTCCCTGAGCACACTATTCCAATGCTAGATAACCTTTCTGGTGAAGAAATCTTTTCTAATATGGAATCTAAACCTTCCCTGGTGTAATTTGAGGCCATTTTCTTGCAACTTATCCCTTGATATTTGGGAGTAGAGACTAACCCTCACCTCGTTATAGCCTCCTTTCAGCTACTCGTAGAAAAAAATAAGGTATCCCTTCAGTCTTTGCTTCTACAGGACAGTGCAATTCTATTTTAACCTTTCAAAAATTATTTAAGTATAAAAGATGATAAAAGAAAGCAGTTCTGATGTGATTATATTTGTTAAGGCACCCACATTCTTCAGCAGTGGGATAAATATGAGATCACTGCATATCCTACAACTCATTGCAGTGGATATTGCGTCTTCTAGGCAAAGATACTAGTGGGTTTTTTAAAAAAGCTTACCTATATCTCTTTATAGATGTAATTTTTAAAGTAATGCCTCATATTGCTTATATAAGTGTCATGTATTTACAAGTGTAAATGTAACTTGAAAGTTAGATGTGAAATATAAAATAGATGTTACAGAAATCAATCAAATACAAGATTCTCATGCATTGTTGTTCACAGATTTCTAAAATACTTTCATGGAGAAACAAAGGTGAGGCTAGTTGTTTTCGGGAGTAGTTGCTGATAAGGTAAGTGAAATAACTAATTAACTAACTAACTAACTAACTAAAATAGCATTCTATCATATTAAATAGGAAATAAATTGAAACTTCAAGCATGGATTTACTAGTTTACTGAAAGAAAAGTGTTCTTCTCTTTGTGTTATGTAACCCTCAGCATTGTGCAAGACTATTGTGAAGACAGTGCAAAGCCTATTCACCTTGACAAACAGAAAATAACTTCAGGCACAACTACTGACGGAAGCATTTTATGATAGTCAGCTAATTGCAGGTTATATTTCATAAATCCAAGAATGAAAAAGATCAATAAAGACGGTAAAGGCTGATGATATTTAATAATGTTTTGCTAGGGTTGTCGTTGTTTCAACTGAGAGCATATCTCAGTTGAATTTATGTATTAAAGGTGTAATACTTGCTTCAAAATGTGAAACAATCTCTCTAATGCATAAAATAAACAAATATAAAAATAATAGCTATTCAGAATTTATTTTATTCTGTCTGAAAAGAAGTATTAGTAGGTACAACACATTGTTTTGTCAGAACTGATTTTAAAAGAGCAACTTATGTTATCTGATAATTTAAAAAATGTCCCCAGATGAAAAGAGTGTGCCATCTCACAGGGACAAACTTCTCCATAGAGAAGCAGTCAAGCAATGTAAAGGCAGGCAAGTGCATGATGCTATCTGCAGCATGTAAAACTCGTATTTTTTCCAGAAGTTGTGCAAAATAACTGATCACCACTAACATATGGCAAGTACCTAAAAGCTCTGAGTATCAGTGATTTTCTTCAATGCTTTTTTGACTATGGAAAACATATAAAAAATTCATGAATTTTCATACATATTTATAAACATGTTATCTACTTCTCACAGTAATAAGTTAGACTACAAAGGTACAAATAAAATTCACAGAACTTTCTTCTCTTCAGTCTTTCCCAAATGAAAAGATGACTGAAAACTCTAGTGTCAAGCTTAATGGGGTGCACCAATATGTAAAAAGCATGTTATTGCTTAAATATACTAAGCTTTTCATTCACTGTAGACTGCACATTCTAGTGTCCTTCTGTCTTTACACACATTCAAGATGTTGAAATCATACAAGAAAAAAAGAAAAGGTTAGAGAGATCAGGGCTATAGCCTGTGCAAACCTCATCTCTTTGGGACTGCAATGCTTCTTTGATATGTTATAAAATAGTGTAATTGCAAAACTAACTTTACCAAACATTTGCATATATCTGACTGTGTCAAATCTATAGAAGATTATTTACTTGAGTTTTCTGGGTCCTTTCTTGTGATAGACGTTCTTTCATATACATAAGAACAATGGTTATTACTGCAGTCCATTGTTGTGGTTGGCTATCATTTTAAGCAGATGCTATTTACTGCTGAAACAGCTATTAAAGGCAGCCATGCATGTAAGTGTTTCTGTGGATCGATTAGCAAAAACTGCTCAGTCTACTGATGACTCAATGACCTCTACTGCGAACTTTTTTCTCCTTTGCTTCTCTGACTAGTGTTTGGGCTACTTTATTGACTATGCTGAGAAATCCTAGAATTCACCAATTGGCTGAACTTGATATCTGGTATCTCACTTTTACTGCTAGTGTTTTACTGGTGCCTGCACATTGTAGTGCTTCCAGAAACAAAACAAAACAACTACAAAACAACAGCAAAGCAAAACAACAACAAAAACCAAACAGAGATTGTATTTTCTTCTCATTCTACAGCAATAAATATATGAAAATAAATCATAAAATCTCTGTACAAAAACATCTTTGGCTGAATAGGTTATAAAGTCACTAATTATCACATCTGGTATCTTAGAGGGCTTCAAAATGTACTCATACTATTGAACAGCATTTTATTTAAAGTAATATTACTTAGGAACAGGGCTGCAAAAGTAGTAGAACAGTATCACAATGGGAGCTTTCTATATGTAAAGGAAGAGAATATAAAAAAGAGAATGATAAAGTGCTTTTAAAGATCCCAGAACACATATAGACCCACAGAACCGCTTGCCTTTAGAACAGACCTTTTAGATCGTTAAATCCAACAATTAAACCAACACTGCCAAGCCCTCCACTAAACCATGCCCCTAATCACCACGTCTATGCCTCTTTGAAATATCTCTAGGGATGGCAACTCAGCTACTCCCCTGGGCAGCCTGTTGCAAATACTGACAACCCTTTTTATTTTTACTAATATTCGATCTAAACCTCCCCTGATGCAATTTGAAGCCATTCTTACTCATGTTATAGCATGTCACTTGGCAGAAGAGCCAAGGCCCACCCCAGTACAACCTCTTGTCAGGTAGTTGAAGACAGCAATAGGATCTTGCCTTAGCCCACTTTTCTCCATGTTAAACAATCCTAATTCTCTCAGTTGCTTCTCACAGGACTTGTACTCAAGACTCTTCACCAGCCTCATTAAAGAAGGCCTTTTCCATTCCACACACAAAATTCCCAGCAAAACCAGAGATGGTATGTAAGCAATACAGAATAAGAAGGTCCTATTGTTTTCTCAATCCTAGTTACAAGAAACTGGAATTGTTATCCTAGGTAACTGCTGACTCAGTTTTTAATGAACACAAGAAAACAGAATGTATAACATAACACAAAAGAGCATAATAAAAAGGCTTATTTTAAAATACTTTACATCTCGCAGTACAGAAATCTGTCTGGGTAGAAAGTGAATAAAGTTTTCTTTAACTGAAGAAAACCCTGCAGAAGTTACGTCACAGAGAAAATTCAATAGAATAATTCAGATAGTAATTGAGAAGCTACGTGAGATCTTTATCATTCTTTTACTCTGATGTCGGTTCTTTTTTTTGATGAAACAATATTTATAATGGGAATATTATCTTGCTTTTACAAGAAAATAAAACTAACACAGTTTATAAAATAGATGAAATGCTAAACATGAATGAAAAAAAAATCACCATAAAGAAGTATTTACATTTTTTTTGTCCTCCAAGATCTTTAATCTTCTGTTAATATGTGTTAATTATTAATTAGTCCTGTCAGCGAGTCTGTGTAAAACAAAGTGTTAAAACTACGCTATCACATATGGTAGTTTCACTTGGCTTAGGACCTCTGACCTTCATTTTGTGATAAAATTTAAATATACTTGGTAACATTTAACTCTGTATTTTCCTTTGTGCCATGCTTATTTTGAGGCTAATACAAGTAATCCAGTTTATTTTCTTGGTACCACATTTAGAATGTCCACTGAAAGAATCATCCCTTAATCTAGTGTTCTGATTTCGGCTGGGGTAGGGTTACTTTTCTTCACAGTGGCTGGTACGAGGCTGAGTTTTGGATTTGTGCTGAACACAGGGTTGATAATAGAAAGACGTTTTTGTTATTCACGAGCAGGACTTGCACAGACCCAAGGCCTTTTCTGCTTCTTGTACTGTGCTGCTGGCAAAGAAGTTTGGGATGCTTGGGAGGCTGCGAGGAGACACAGCCAGGACAGGTGACCCCAGCTGACTAAAGGGATATTCCAGACCATGTGGCATCATGTCAGTATGTAAAGTGGGAGGAAGAAGGAGGGAGGCGGGACACTTGGAGTGATGGAGTTTGTCTTCCCAAGTCACCATTAGGTGTGATGGTGCCCTGCTCTCCTGGAGACAGCTGAACACCTGCCTGCCCATGGGAAGCACTGAATTAATTCCTTGTTTTGTTTGCCTGTCTGCATAGCTTTTGCTTTCCCCATTAAACTGTCTTTATCTCAACCCATGGGCTTTCTATCTTGTACCATTCTGTTTCTCTCCCTGATCCTGCTGCTGGGAGAGAAAATGATCAGCTCTGTGGGGCTCAATGGCTGGCTGGGGTTGAACCATGATATCTAGTAAGAAAAGTCTGCATGTGGCTTTACCAAGTTTTACTCCTTTGAACCCTGTTCATGTATCTTTCAAAACACTCTAGTAACATAAACATCTGCAAAAAAATCTCTTAACCAACTAAGGATCCACAAATTCTTTTCTTTCAACTTTCTGCAGACTGGCTGTATTTTTAATCCTTCAATTTGACCAGTCTGTTTTAGTATCATTTCACTGCCATTGCTGTGGAAGTCTTCTTGAATTTTTTGAATTGCAAAAGAAGAAAATTTTAAATAGTTACAGTTTTTCTCTATTTTTTTCTTCCAGTGCTATGGAGTAGCTTCATGCAGTAGCAACTGTAGAGACCTGTGGCATCTATGAAGGATAGATGTAATAATCAGGATAGAAAATATTCGTTTCCTTGAAATAGAGTAAGTTTCCTAAGATGACATGACTAAAACCAGAAAGTATTTCATAATACTGTTATGACACTGGAAGATGCAATTTTACATAAGTACATGATCAGCACAGGAGCAAGTAAATTGTATTGAATGGATTTCAATGGTAATACATTTTTTACTGTAGGACTCTGTCCCTGAAATATGGTCTTATTGGAGACTGAAGAACCTTAGAATTTCTCTTCTCTGTATTTTGATAAGATTTATGTACTGCTTCTACATAAGACTTCAAGAACAAAGAATCCAAGTGGTTCATGGGTTGGAGGGTGAGGCAGGAGATGAGCAGGAGTGAAAATAATGGAAGTTTTCCATTCCATAAGTCTAGAATATTTTTCATATTTTGCATGGTTTTATTGAATTCCTCAGAGGTTTCTTAGCTTTAGTAGATAAAAAGTAAGAAATAAGTGGAATTATTTTAGCTTTCATTATTTTCAGGATTCCACTCCCTTTAACACCACAAACTGCACCCTTGAATAAGGGTGGATTTCACATTATTGCCTTTTTTACCAATATGGGAGAAAAATAAAAGGAATGCTATAGTACTGTAAACTAGCTGATGGATGCAGTAGTTTCGTCTGTAATGGAATGCTTACTTGTCATATGGTTATGTGGAAAGTGGATATAAGTATTACCTTCCTTCTTAAATCACTTATAGGAACCTAAAAAGTATCTTTGTCACATATTGCCTGCTACAAACAAGATAGATAAGAGGCTTCTGGCTCAGTCTTTGCGTACGAAACCAGATACATGTTTCCATTGAATATCTGTACTTTGAAACAAAAACAAATAAAAAAAGAATCTCAGCTGTTAGTTCTCATTTTTAAAGAACATGGAAGAACTATATGATGTATCTAGATGATGTTATTGGCAAAAACATGAACTACTTTATTTTCCACCTTTTTTTTCTGCATGTTGAGAGCAGGATGAAAGACTGAAAGAGAATAAGTGTATGCTATAGCAGATTACGTCTTAAAATTGAAATTATTCCATAGCGGATAAATCCTGCAATTAAGGTAACGCTTCAGCATTTTTAATTTGTCATTTTAATGTGCTTTTGGGAAAGAGGGTGGTGGGTTTCCTCAATTGCAGAGACAAAGTTTGTCACATTGTGCTGAACATGGAATATAAAAATCACATGCTTAATTATGGAAAAAATAAGCTAAAAAAATCCAAACAAATGAAAAAAACCAAAGAAAATACAATACTATAATCTTGGTCAAAAAAACTCCAACATAAATGCATGATCACTGTCTCGAACATTATTTTTAATTTCACTGTCTTCAAGACCAGAGAAACTGGTCATTTTTTCCTGCATGTTATAGAATTTTCAAACTGCATATAAGATTTGAAGTCATTAAGCATAGGGAAGATATATCTGTATCTTCAATTTTATGTTTTAAAAAAAATTAAATTTAAAGCTTAGGTTTTTGGTTTTTTTTCTTTTTAAATCAAGTGGCTATATTGAAGTTCAGCAGCTCTTAAGTTTCAATGGAAAAAAATCGTGAGATCCTATTCTGTGAATACTACTTAACTCTTTACTTCTTCTCCTTATACAGGAAAACAAATCTGACAATTTTATCCCTCTGTAGATCACTATTTGTTGAATTTTCTTTTTGCTTAATAAAAGAGATTAAATTTAGTTACATATAATCAAGATGTGTGTGCCTACAATATCAACAGAAGTATTTTTATTTTTCATATTCTTTTAGTGTCTTCCAAGAGACTAAAAAATATTGTATTTTTTAATAATTCAGATAATGAATCAAATGAACTTCCTGTTTCTGGGGTTTTCTATACATAGATTAGAATCAAAATGGACATCTCACCACTTGTGGGTATTTCACTACCTCTGAATTTCTGCTGTGGATAAGGGCAAGGCTATACAGTTTCTGCTTTCCACATTTCTGCTTCAAAATATCCAATGAGTAGAAATCATAAGAAGAAGGATGTGAAATAATTTTAATTAATAGCAGGACAACACTCAGACTCTCTAAAAATTGTGCATGGAAGGAAAGTTTTGAAGCTACAGAATATTTTTTTAAGGAAAACATAAGACATTCATACGCTTCTTCTAATCAGAACATTAAAAGCTTAATATTTTAAGAAATTTTTCAGAATACCTACAATAATGCAAATATTTGTTTCATAGGTTTGATCAATAAATAACGTGTCGAGGTTAGTTTCATATTTTTGTTTAGATTCAGGAGTGTTTTTAATATACATCTCTGCAAAAAAATTTGTTTGTGAATAGTGATCAGCTCATGTCTTTTTTGCCAAACAGCTTACAATATCACTTCAGCTGAATCAGTGTTCAGTGGGTGTAAACTCCCAATGACTTTACAGTCAGGGCAAACATTATGACAAGTAACTGCATAATAAATCTGCTTAGAGAAGCATGCATGTTTACCATCATATCACAAGAAACAACCTTCTTTCATTTTAAGATGAACTTTTGCCCTTTCCATAGCTCTCTCATGACCTTAAAATGTCATCACAAGAGTGTCCACACTCTGTGTTTAATTTATCACAATGACATCTGGCACAGAGTTTGCTCAAAGCAGAGTCCCACGTGGCACAAAGGGCTCAATAACAGCATAAGCTTTTATGCTTTATTTTCTTCCCTACTCTTCACCTGTCAGGGAGCAAGAGAAATTTCTTTGGTTGCATTAATTGTACATACACACTTGTACACGTAATCCTATTTTGTAAGGAGCTCCATCTAAAATAGACTGCTTCTGTTCTTCTTTCTCTTTGTCTAGTAATGGTGGTCTGCATGCAGCAGGATATACGAGGAGAAAAGTATGTAGGTAGTCTATGAGAAGAAAGAAAATGACCGTTTCATCCATACATATGGAGGAATAGATTGGTTTGGAAAAAGCACAGGCTATATATCTAACCTGTGTTATACTTTTATAGACTTATTCTAGGGTGGATGTCTTCACTTAACTCCGCTGAATGGGTCAACAGGTTAAGTACTAACAGTGCATGTGACATGCGTGCATGATATCATGTGCATATGATATGTCTGCAATTAGTACACGTACAATTGTGATACATGTACAATTAGTGTTTTCGGGGGGGGAAACAAACCTAAGTGCCTCAACGCTAAATACAAGCACAGTTTTCATTATCTCTCACTCCTACTGTCCTCTTCAAATATTTCTGTATCTAAAATTGTAACAGCAACTCGTGAATTCATAATGGAAAATTTTAAACAATATATATTCACTTCCAGAATGCTGATTTCTGGAAGCATTCATAAGTAAAACAAAACAAAACAAAACAAAACAAATCAAAACAAAACAAAACAAACCAAACCAAACCAAAACAAAACAATTTCTTGTTTGAAAAATACAGCTCTGAATCTTCTACAAAAAGATTGGAATTTAGTAATATTAGAGAGCATCTTAAAAGAGGCAGGATCAGTCACTAGATGAAAACATCCTTACTAAATATTATTACAGCTTTCATGATGTGATTTATTTCTAGTAACAGAATTCAATGCCTGCAACCATTTATTCTTTACCTAGCTGGTATTTAATCTCCAAAGCTTAACGGTGAGGCTGCGCACAAAAACAATCACAGCTTCAGGTAATTAAAAACAGAGTTAGTATTACTCCTTGATTTTCACTGAGACAAAAATAAAATACTCACTCCAATGATGTATTACAGGCTTCATGATGCCTTATGACGGCTTATTTTATCAGTGAAGAAAAACTTTACCCAAAACCTACAATGTATTTTAGCCATGTTTGTTCCTCTGCTTGCAGTTACAGAGAGTAACGGATATGTTGCATTCATGAAGCTGCATAGTAACCTGATATTCCTTATATTTTCAAGTTGTAATACAACAAGTTATAATAACAACTGTGAGCATAAAGATTTTGGTTGCTTCTTTGGAATTAAATAATGTGAAATATTAGCTAATAGTACATATGAACGTCCATCAATAAGATATAATGATAGAGGTATACTAGAAGAAAGAAAAAAAATTAAATTTTGGTAAGAGAAAGGTGATATTTTTTAATATTGTACACTCCATAGGGAGTATTGTAGGCATTTGCAGATAAAACAGTTGATTAATTCCAGTGGTATAATCTGTGATAAGGTAAAAAACAAAAATCACAAATTCTTCATGAAGCTTTCCATGATTTCCATGATTAATAAGGTCTTCAAAAGCCACTATTTCAGAACTTCGAGGTGACGAAAATCCAACTTTTTCCTGCTTTTTAGCATTGAAGGGTTGTAACAGGTTGTTCTAACTGGGAGGAATAAATGCTCTGGAAATGAGGTTTCCTAATGTATAACTTAGTTGCAAGGAAACAAACCACTTCTTACTCTTTTACATTACAAAAATGTTTTGACTTTCCTATTCTAGAAGATAGTTTTAATTAGGGGGGAATCCTATATAATTTAAATGCCAGATGTTCACTTTTTCTCTCTGCTTATAGCACAGGAAAACTCTTAGAGGCCAGTTTAGCACCAATAGATGCTTAGTTTGGAGAATTATAGCATTTTCTTAAAGGCCACAAGAGGGCAAATTTTCTCAACAGTCCGTATGCACTAGAGGCCAGCCAGAATGCAGCAAATTCTAAGCTGAAAAGTAGTCCACAGAGTTTGGTTTTATTTTGGAGATTTGTAGGTCTTACTGTAGCTCATTGAATCTGTTACAGGACTACAACGTCACATCCATGCTAAGAAAAGAGCTGAGAAAGATATGTCAGTTAACTTATCTGCAACCAAACCTGGCTTCCTGTACCATGATTTCAACATGCAATTTTTTGATCATAGAAGAATAGATGATGTGTATGAAAATATTTTTTAATAAATGATGAAATAGTTTTTAAGCAAAACTTTACTTATTTGCATTTCTACTATTCTTTCTCTTTCTAAAGTTAGCACTAGAATATTAGATTAACATGAATCTAGCTTAGCCGAAAAAACTCCAGAATGTATTCTTGATATCTCACAAAATATTGTGGAACTTCTTTTTCTCTAAATGTTAGAAAACTTTCCACTCAAAGGGAGGATGGGGACCCTGCAGCACAGAGCATGCAGAATGTGAGACAATTCCAAGGGCTCTTCAAAAGGGTGGAAGTGCAGGAGCTATGAGATGTCATGGAGGAGACTGATGGAATTTTCTGGCAACTGTTATTTCTTTGTAGAGATGGGACAGGCAATAAAATAGGAATACCTTATGTACAATCCCAATTCCCATCTGGCCAGATGAGCTGGTCCTCTCTACTGCTAAATGTGTATAACTGGTCATGGCAGATGACTGAGGAAAGAAAGAGGGAAAGAGATATATCAGCTGTAAATTCAGACAGGTTGTGAAGGTTCGTACTGGGCTACTTGATGCAAGCTACTGCCAGTCCTTGAAATAGACTCCATACTACCCTGTAATATAATTATAGCTCTGGATTTCCATACTATCGCTTTTACCCCCTCTCAGATATGTTCCTCCAGTTTGCCTGACATACCTATCATTTCCTCAATAACTTTTTTTCTGGCAGCCAAACAGAAAGAAGACCGGTAATATCTTTGCCTTGGTTGACTATCTTGTAAATAAAGCCTATATCACTTTCTTATACCATTGGGTCACTCACTACCCTGTCCAAGACAATAGTCATCTGATTATCTAAAATACGTCTTTGCTTGATTAGGATCAGATGGAAGACATTTTCTGATTTCCCTTTGTCACTAAACTACCTGAATTACCTGAGTTGTCTTGATTTGAAAGACAGGTGTCTGCCAAGGAAGTAGGAAATCTCCCTTGGACTGGAAAATGTGACCCCCTTCCCTCCAAATTATTATAACATTGAAATTACGGGGCTTTCAGGCAAAGATACGGGAAAAAGAGTAACAGTTCTTTACTACAATATATATATATGTATAACAAGACAAACGAACAACAGCTGTGGCGGCAACAACAAACAGAACCAGACACCCAGTGACAGCCCTCGCCCGGCCGCAGGCACCTTCCCCTTCGGTGCAGTTACGGCCGCGGCCGGCAGGGGGGCTGCTGGCTCCCGGCGGGCAGGGCGGGTG
>VZTF01008201.1:469708-517387 GCA_013397755.1 Cnemophilus loriae | reverse complement strand
TTCCTCCTCCTCCCAGTCACATCCTTTGTCTCTTAACTATTGTCACTACCATCTCTTAGGCAACAAATGGGAGAAAATTCCCTGAGAGAAAGGAAAAAAAAAAGGAAAAAATCCAAACATCCAATGGGAGTGTAACTTCCAGGGAAGGCTGAACATAGTACAGCTGGTCTTCGTGTGAATCCCACCAAAGTCGCCGGTTAAATCCCTGTGTGGGATATTCACTTAGGAGTTGGACTCGATGACCCTTGTGGGTCTCTTCCAACTGTTTCTGTATCTCAAACATAAAGATGAAATCATCTTCATGTGTTGATACGAGCAACCATAAAGCTGGCCTGATTAGAAGGGAAAAATTACCGAACAGAAGAAATTGTCTGCCGAGAAAGGCTAACACAGAGGGGCATTCCAGACTGAACTAGAAAGCTTGAGGGCTAGACCTGTGTACCAGAAACTGAAAATTGTAACTCTCCTCTTTGAACTTCATCCAGGGTACACAGAAACCAGAAACATCCTGAGATACCATCAATAAGTAAAAAAACAAGAGACTGTAATGGCAACTTGGTGTCTGAGAAGGTAGAAAACTCTCTGGAAAAATAAAATTGCTTGGAAAGACCAGAAAATATCATAATCTATTGGATGCTTATCAGGTCAAAAATAGGAATTAACATTATCTATTGAACAATATCTATTGAAGTAGGATGTCCTACAGTCTCTTATATCTCTATACTATAAAAGTCATTCCATCTTTGCCTAAATGGACCCTCTTTCTCCCTCTATGAAAACTTTTTGTGTTGATTTCCACACGAGCCGTCTACATGATATTGGACTCTCAATCCAGACTCTGATTCACAGAAAATTTTTGAAGTGAGACTCTGACCCTGATCAGTTAGGCTTGTCCTCCCCTCATTTCTGGATTGTTTGACTCCTTCTGAGAGTCTAATTTGCTTCATTTGCTATATTAATATTATATAAATATTACCTATTTGCTATATAACGGTAGAGAAAATGGATTCAGGAACAAGAAGTGGCTCTAACACCTACTGTCATATAAAAGCTTATGTCCAGACCTTTGAAATTTGTTACCTTCCAGAAGAGGCTGGACACATCCCGTGTCTCTACTGAGAGTGACACTTTTGGTTGTACTGAATTCTGAATCCTGTCTGGCAATTTTAATTGTTAATTTTCCTTTTCTTACTATCATGCATTAAAAATTGTAAGACTGACTTCAGTCCCTTTTTATTTGCACTGCCTAAAGCTGCTTGGATACATTTACATCATAACATCATGTGCAATGAGTTCCCAATTTAATAGCATTTTTTTTAAAAAAACTTCCTTAAAAAAATAAATGAATACAAGTAAAGATTAATAGTACTTTATTCACTTTTTCCATCCTCCATGCATTTATCATAATTCCTTCAGTTATCTTGTTTTTACCTTAAATGTTGTAATGCATTTATTCTCTTATTAGTTTGTATAGAAATTACTTTGATCATCCTCTCTCTGTTTGTATACAAAGGACAGGGAAGGAACAGAATCACATGGAATATGATAATCAGATATACCATCAGGTATTTAAACTGACAAACTGTATTTTCATTTTGTCTATATTTGTTTTGACATAAAGGACAATGTTTGATTTGCCTTTTCCTATTTACCTGTGACTGGAGCCACTGGAACCAACAAAGCTTATTCCAAGTGCTGTCCTGCTTGTTGCTATAGCTACTAATTTTCTTAGTAATCATAAAATTAATGGATAATTTAACTAGGTGCTAAGAACTGTGGTCAGATCTGGCAAGCGAACTGCAAACTCCAAAATAAATTTGAGTATTTAATTGGATTAAAATTGGTTTCCAGCAGAATTGAACAGGTAGTGCATTAATTGTAGACATTTTTTATTTATGCACGAATTGCCAGACTATAAATAACCTCAATATTCTCTATGTTTTGTGTTGATAATATTCTTACTTTTCCCAGTATCTTTGCAAAAGCCTACTAAGAGCTCCATTAGCGACTAACCTGGTCATTCATACAGGTCTTTTCTGCTACATATCTAATACCTATCACACTGACAAGATATGATCTTTGAGGAACTTCGATTCTGTGAGACACTGCACATCCTTTATTTAGCATCTGTCAGGTTCAGGTGCCTGTATATCTAACAGGAAGCCTACTTATCTACTAAACTTCTCAAATCTATTCTGTTCTGAGGTACTCTGATTTTCATTTTCTAAGACAAAGTATTCTATGTGAAAATAGTGGTTTAAAATAGAACAGGATATTTTCAGAAATCCGGCAATATGATGGAATCCTATGATTTCACTTAAAATGCTGCCACGTGCACTTGAAATCTATTAATGATTATCATCTAAAAGGCTGAAGCTCTCAATCAAATACCANGGTTGTTTATCAACAGGTGCAATTATTAACAGTAAAAGAAAATTAAAAAAAAAAAAAAAAAAAAAAAGAGAGACACACGGAGTTAAAAATTCATTTGATTTAACCAGAATGACACTAACTCATAATTAACTTTTTGTTGAAACTACGTTCATTTGGAGCAATTATAAAAATTCAGAACTAGTATCAGTCTGAGCCAGATTTCATTTTGATTCTCTAAAGGGCAGAGGGATTAAAGTATTTTTTCGTTCCGGTTGTATGGCTGAGAATGCTGACCCCATCCCATAAGATGTTCAATAGTTAAGGTAGCAATTTTTTGATTTGCATTCCCTGCATAGGTTAGTAGCCTCACCTCTAAAAGTCTTCTCCATTCTGCTTCCCACAGCGCATACTGCATCAGCAAAAGCAGTAGCTGGGAAAGCAAGTTTAAATCATGGGGAGTCATGGTATATGAATTAAGAACAATAGAAAGCATGTTAGTGAAATAAGAAGTGATACTGTATTTCATCGTGGAGCAGCGTAGCTCTTTGATGACCGAAAAAGGCAGATCTTCCCAAGTGACTTCTCTGTGACTGCCACACATTCGGAAAAATAGTATTTTTATATCTTGTCAAATCACTTTGCAGTTCATCTCAGTGAAGGAAAATTAAGCACACAGGCCAAGCACTATAGTAAAATTTTGATAAAAACCCTAAACAGATATAAAACAATGTTTCTAATGTTTCCATTTTAACCTAGAAAAGGTATGCATTGTATTTTGAGTATTCTATGTCAAACTTTCTGGTGCAATGATCAAAGTATTGAGTTCTACACAGGCTTCCCATCCATAAACAAACTTTTTTTCCAATGTCTGTTTAAATCTATGTTATGTCTCTCCACCAATTTATATAAAATAAATGAGTGCTCTATAAAAGAAAGTACTATACCTAAGTATTTTTTTCAAGCTTAGTGTCTTAGGAATTTGAAAATTTGCTTCAATGTCCAGATCTCCTTTACTCATAAGATGTCGTATTGCAGTTGCACCTGGGCACAGTGATCCACCTATATCATCACAAATTAGGATATCCGCTTGGTAAGGGAGGATTGGTAAGGGAGGATTATTCCAAACATATTTCTGTAGGATCCTTGATACTCTTGGCTATTTCAAGACACTGAATAATGAGAGAAAAAAAGATCTGAAGCCATAGTTAGGTAGGTCATTATTAAACAGATTTCAAAAACCTTTCAATTATCACATTTCAGGTTTTAAAGATCTGGAAGCTATAAACTGAACATATAGATTATTTATTTACCAATTCATTTACTAAACTTATCTTTTAAAGTTAGTCTTTATTGGGCTCACATACCCAGTACTAAACATTTTGTCCAGTGTATTATCTGCAATGTTAATTTCAAATTCATATTATTTCAGTAAGGTCTTCTTATTACTAAGTTTTAATTCTGCACCTAAGAAAATGTGACTATGATCTTACACTTGGGATCTCCCATTGCCATCCTAACTCAAGTGGGTAATAAAAATAATAATGTATTCTCCTACATTTTTAATAGAATCATGGTTAAGAAATTATGTAAAGTTGCTAATATTTTACTTTCATGTCTTCTTACATTTGAAAGTACAATAAAATTCTGCTTTTAACACAATTATAAAGTTTTTCAAAGAAGATAATTTTTATCTATTCAATAATTTTAAAATTCAGAATTGATACCTCCCTGCAATCCTTTTATTTCTAAGTGTTTGAGTACTCATGCAGTACACGGAAGTGTCTTCAAGAAGATTTTTAAGACTCAGAGATTTTTAAAGTTTGTAAGAGTTTAAATATTAAGCTTGTCCCTCAAAGACTATGGGAGAAAGCCTGTCCTCAGCTTAAATGACCACAATTTTCCTTTGTTAAAACACAGAGAAATGGTGACTACTCAAAGCTTTTCCAAAATTTGGAATGTTGATTTAATTCCTAAATTTTAGTTTACAGCAAAGTTACATGATAAATATAGTTCATCACATCGTTCTGTGGCTTATCATTAGGAAATTGCATAAATCTAGACCAGATATCATTATAGTTATAAGCAGACATTTTTGTGTCTATGACACAAAAGTCTATGACACAAGAGTCTATGTCAGAAACTGAAATAGTTCATGCCTCAAACATTGATATAAAGTTTTGCTTATTATAGCAAAACTGTATAAAGGAGCCATGGAAGCCCAATGCTCCCTTAAAGAATGCCTGACTAGAACTTTGGACTGAAAGTCAAACTGCTGAGATTAGATAAAGAGAAACCCATTTTCCAGTAATCTCAGGCCTGGGGAGAAGTAAACAAACAAACAAGGAAAAAAATGAGAGCCGAATGCAGCAGCTGGGCTAAGAATCATCTCTGTCTTGCTTTGGGGTGGGGTAGGCCATACTCCACACACCCATTTGCTGGGAACAAGTTTGCACAGATTTCCCCATCAACCAAGGTAGGTGGAGGAAGTTTCGGTGTGTTGCAACCTCTGCTCAGGGGCAGTGAACCCATCCTCCCTTACACAAACTGGCTATGAAACCCCCAACCCTTAGAAGGCCACATCCATGGGACATTCACGTGAGAGGCAGCTGAGGGAGTGCCTTAATCCATCCAAGGCCCCCCAAAGTGCCACCAGAGTCATTCCTGAAGCAGAGCACCACAGGACTGCACGTGATACAAAAAACCCAGAGTCTGCTGTAAAAGACAATGGCAAATTCCGCCTCCCAGGGTGGCGCCTGGGTTTTCCTAGCAGTTAGGAAAAAATACTGTAAATTAGTTAATATACACTCGACCTAGCCCAAGTGTATATTAACTCATTGTATTCTATGCTTTTCTATGCTGATTCTATTCTATTTGATCAATAGAAAATCGCTGAGATGCACAGATAGTGATATTTTCTTTGTCCTGTCTCTGTGACTCTTTCTGTCCCCCTCCCCCTTTTTCCTATATCTATCTTTCTTTCTTTCTTTCTTTTTCTTTCTTTCTTTCTTTCTTTCTTTCTTTCTTTCTTTCTTTCTTTCTTTCTTTCTTTCTTTCTTTCTTTCTTTCTTTCTTTCTTTCTTTCGTACAGAACATTCAAGCCATTAAGGATGGGTGTCAGCATATTATTAACTACAGTCTAATGTATGCATAAACAAAAACTCACTAAGCATATGCAGTCAAATTTCTTTTTTAAAAATGTGAGGGATACACTGGACTGACACTTTAAAAGGTGTGTGGATGCCTAACAATGTATTTTTTATAAGGACTTAAAAAATATCTTGATGCCTAAGTTCCACTGGTTTCATATAGTGATAGGGACAAATAAATCATTGTCATAAATTTTGTGCCATGAGGATCTGGAAGAAGTCTTAAATGTAGACAAATGAAAAATGCACTCATATAAGTGAATAGAAATAAATTTCAGAATTGCCACTTCCTTTTCTCTTTCACTTCTGTTCCCTCTAAATTAATTTATTTCATTTTCTAGTGTAGGTAATGCAGTGTGTCATTTAACACCGTTAAAAACATCTGATTAACACAATACAATGCAAGAAAGGGATGCAAAATTGCAGTACAGATTCCAGAAGCAGAATCCAATGCAAGGAACACAGCTACACTGAAGCAAAATTGCTTATGAATTTGGACACTAAATTAATATAATTTTAAAACTAAAAAGAAACCTGACTACAAATCAATGGAGTCAATTAAAGCCTCCTTTAACTGACTTACAGGCAGATTCAGAATTGCAAGTGTGGTTCTCAAAATGATTTCTGTATAAAAAGCAATTTTCAAATATTTTCCAATGGTCTGCCTACTACAAATAATTTTTACCAAAAAAAAAAAACTTTCTAAGCTTCCTTTACAGAAAAAGAGAAAGTATAATTTGTATATATAAGTATCTATATCGGTTTATTCTGTATATTCAATTTAGAGCATTTACTAACTTTACTTCAGCCCAGTTCAGCTTTTCCTTTTTGATTTTCCCTGAGCAGTATTAAGGAAAATCCTTCTGTCAAGTCAATATATTTGCTTCTATATTAAAAGATCTAACTGTTGTAAAATAAGTAGAAAAGAAATACTAAGTCAACAATGTGGTCTGAAATGCGTGAATGATGAAAGCAAAGGATTTCACTCTAAGAGTGACATCTCCCAGTAGCATACATGAAAAAATTGTACAAAAGTGGGGAAATACTAACTCAGCCTGTATCTTGCAGATGTATTCTGGCTTTATCCTACTGAATTATAATTCAATATTAAACACACCACAACAAGTTCAAATCTCTTAAATTTCTTTTCTTTCTTCGAAACACATTGAAGCTTTGAAGACATGGAGTTCCCAAATTAATTAGAAAGAAACATCACGAAAGTCTGTTTAATTTTTGTGTGTATGTTTTCTTTCAGAAACTAATATTTTGTAGATGGTTCCCTCACATGAGAAAATAAGAAATTTTGCTGTTCCCCATGCTATAGAATGGAAAAAGGAGGAAGAAGTGGCAGAGAGAAACAGCAATGTACTGACCATGTATGGCCTCTAGATATACGGCTTGTTTTCAGCTTTGCTCTCCCCTAGCCATCAAAGACAGTCACAACTGTCTTTATTTTAAGCCATTCAGTGTTCTGAACTTCAAAAACTCAAGCCACATTATTTAGCTAGGCACAGATTCAGTGAAGTGCTTGATTGTAAACATCCAAACTAGATTATAGAATCAATAAAACTGAAATAGTCTATCTTGTATCCAATATATGTACCTTTTTTCAATTATTATTTCAGGAGGGGCTGGACAGGACAAATTTGTCAAAAAAATACCTGTTTATCAGATATTCACTAAAGAATATTCTTCCTCAAGTTTAAACCCTGAAATTAAAGGCGAAAATTATGCATATGAAGACTATGCCAGATTAAAATCAAGATTCTGGATTTCTGTACAATTTTGCTCCCATTAAAAGTGATTCAGTTTAAATCTGCTCCTTGTGTTCTTTAAGGTACAATTTAAAAGTGTAAAGTTACAGTTTAAAACACTTAATGCTTGCAGAAGTAACTACATTTAAAACCTATTGTCCTCAATATTTTTTTTCCTCTGAATATCTCAAGACTTTTTCCTAGAACTGATTCCTATGTCTCTCTCTTACAGCACATACGAATCATATGAGGTTTTCACACCAGTACAAGTACTATAAGGTACTCAAAACGTTTACCATTTCCCCCCACGTCTGTACTTAACACTGACACTTTTGGCTGTATTATCTACTTCATACATAAAAAATAAAAAAAAAAAATTAAAAAAAATTAAAAAAAAAAGAAAAAAGAAAATTAAAAAAATAGGAATGCTTTTATTCAAATTGTTTTCCAAATTATCTACATACCAGATTGCCTGTTGAAACACAAGATTTACGTATAAGTCAGTTTTCAAACTCCAGCTACGTTCCAATTCAGACACTAGGATCTGTTTTAGGAACAGTTTTGAGATGGATAAAAGTAGAAACATAGAATTAGTGTTAATACTACCCATATTATAAGAGAGAGAACTAATAGCAAATCAAATTAGCCTAGAAATTATTACAAACTGGTTGTCAAGATACATCAACTTAAAAGCAACAAAAATTTTGAGAAGATATTGTATACATTGCCTAACTGGTGGCCATTAACAAGATTTTAAACCAGTGGTATTACACTTTCTTCAAGACTGGCAAATGTCAAAATAAATCACGTATGCCTTGTAATGCTAAAGAAACACGATACGAAATTATTTTATCCATTTAAGGAACAGAGAAACTGCCAAAGAGATTGAAAATAACTTTCCTATGTCTGGCAGTCCATTCTCCATAATAGGAATCATGAACCATCTCAGGTAAGTTTCTGTCCTGTAAATTACACAGTCAGCACAATGCTGCACTATTAAAGAAGAAAGGCCTGCTCTGACTGCATTTTTTATAACAAACATCCTGGAAACAATAATTTTCCTCTTTAGCTGTCTTTCAGACATAAACAGCAGACCCAAATGCAAAGTTCAGCTTCTTCTTCTACAGACTTTAGCAGTCTTTGATTGTTGATGCACGCACTTTGCTCATTATAAATTAAAAAAGGTAGGCAGATTTCTACCTGAAAAAGCATGTCTGTCAAATGTGTGGTTAGCATGGCGTTTTTTCATAAAATTCTGCTATGGAAGGCTAACATGCTGATTAATGGATTTTAAGAACAAGTTTGCAGTTTTGAAGCATAAATACTCTTTCCAATTTAGCAATCAAAATATTGTAAAGATTTTTTCATCCTACAAATACATGCACATTCATTTAGAGTTGGTATATTAATATATTAATAAATGACAACTGCTACAGAAGGTAGTCTAGCATTAAATTAAATAAATTTCATGACCCATTCACTCAAAATGTATTATCTTTTATATATGTTAGGCAGATAAATATAATGGCACATAAATAACAATCTTAAAGTCCCATGCAAAACCAAAAGCCTATTTGTCTGTCAAAATAACATTGAATTATTTAAAAAAAACTTACTGTTTGATAACATTATAATATTATGTAATTGATCTATCAGTTAAAATTCTAAAAAAAAAAAAAAAGAGCAAAGACTGCTTGACTATCCATCTGAAATTATCAGGAAGGGATAGTTTAGTGCAAGTTATAGGACCAATAACAGAAAACAAATCTGGATGTGAATCTTCAAGATGTTCCTTGCCCTAGGACAGTAGTCCTAGACATAATTATGTACTCTATGCTTTAATTTTTTATTTTTTTAAATTTTTTTTATTTATTTTTTTTTTTTTTGCTACAGGTCTTAAATTATGAAGATTCTACAATCTGCCCAGTATACACTCATTATTGAAGCTATATTTATGGTCCAGTAGAAATCTCACATGTAATCTTATTGCATCTTTTAGCCATCATGGACAGGAAAAAGCAGATTATTCTTTTTGAAGCAGGCTACCTGGTTTTGGAGAGGGTTATCAGCTCCTAACCAGCCCTTCTCTTAGATAACACATCTCCAGGTGTTTCACTCTGTTCTTGTTAATCGAGTTTTCCAGAGTTTTCTGGAGTTCTAGTCTTCTTCATGTGTTTCTCTAGGCTTTGCGCAGATCTTACTCTTTTCCTAAAGGTCAGTTTCCAGAGCTTATGCCAGAACTTCATCTTTGAAGACAGTTACTCCTTACTATGTATTTCTAGAACTTTTTATTTTTAAATGTAATTTTTTACATACATATTGGCTAACTTCAATATTTGCTACTGTATTCATAAACATGTAAAACATGTAAGAGTATCTTTTTCTTTTAATTTATAGTTAACTGTGTAAGATTGTTTGATCTATGGCAACTTCACAGGGAATGCCACTTTATATCTTTTTTAACAGTAAGCCAGTAATAGCTATTCTTTTAGTAAGGTTACCTGAATAGATTTTCATCTTTCTTGTGAAAGTTTCACCATGCTTCCCAACCTGACTTGTGGAAACATCATACAAGACAATGACAAAAGTCTTAGTTGGGTAATGATACTGACATATGTATTTTCCTCTTCTGCAATTTTTGTTAGCAGGCTCTAGAAGGAAATTAAATTGTTTTGCTATGATATGCCTAGAATAAATACAAGTCAGCTATTTCTCTTCTACTCTTCTCCTCCATATGTACAAAATACAATTTATTTTACTATCTGTTCCCGTGTTTTTCTGAAAACTGAAGTTATTGTTGCATGTCTATAATTCCTCAACTGCCTCTTCTGAAAGCCTGAAAATATATTCAACATTTTTCAGTCTTCTGGAACCTGGTCTGTTCTCTGCATGTTGTCAAAGATAAGTGTTAATGAATGCATAAATATGTCAAATATTTGAAAAAGACTATTTTTTTCAAGTAGTCTCCAACTGTTCCCTACCTACTGTACCCTGAATTCTTATTCATACTTATCTCATACAGCAATCCCCACAGTGGACTTTTAGGAGGACAAAGATACTGAATGATTATTCTTTCTCATCATTGTTTGTTAGCAGCATTTTGACTAATTCAAGAATTAATATTCTACTTAGTTTTTCTCCTCCCACCAATGCATCTGCAGTTTAATTGCTCTTAAATTATTATAATGTTTTTAAACTGGGTTAATCTCATACCTAGTGTTGATTTACCAAATCCTTCAAATGAAGAGCCTGAAAACCTTGAGTAAATGTAACGACAGAAAATATTTAAACCATTTTGATAAGAAATCACTGTTCATCAAGAGAACATTTCAAGACTGAGGAGAAAATGGCAGGTTAAGGGTTTTTCCTCAATTTTAATGATGTCTCTGCTTCAGGCACTTCAAATAAGCCTGCTGAAGAACCATAGCAGAGTGAAACTGAAAGAACTTGGAAACAAGTACTTTCAAGAACCTACTGCTCGTAGCTGGAGATTAATTTCTTCTTGCCCACTCTTCCTAAACTGGAAGTCACCTCTTCTCACTACTAGGAATACCTTTTTGCTATTTTGAACTAGGAACAAAGTCTTTGGGAATGCAGAATAGCAAACCTGCATATGTAATACAATATTAATATTTACTGTGAGACCACAGATAATTTGCTAGCATAACAAATAATGTTTGATACTCTTCCATAAATGGAGAAAATTCATGATCTGAAAATTTTAGCCAATACAACAAAGCACACATAAATTGACAAAGCATTGATTTTCCCAGAAGAGCTGTAGTAGCTGAAATTTCCTGCCAGCTATACACTTTATTACAATAATAAAAACAAATAAACTTGTTCTTTTCTATTTTTTCATTGCAAAAATACAACCCAAAATCATAATGGAAGTTAATTTAAAGAAATATTTGTGATTGTTCTTTTTCTCAATATTTATGTATTTTATTAATAGTGTAAGTTAGGAAATTGTTTATTTCCATCCTGAGAAAAGTATGCAGTTACACTAATGATTTTATTAGTTAGTTGTGATTAAAAAAAACCCACAAGCAAACATCCAAGCAAGTATTTCTTTTATGTCTTTTCTGGGACTACTGTGCTGTATTTACTAACTACATAGAAAATGAGGCAATCAGGTTTCAGTTAAACAGAAATGTGTTAAAAAACTATAACAATTTATTTTTCTAGCACTATTATACAGAAAAAGTGACTTTTCTCGTATGTTGTCCTTTTTAAAAACATATTTCAAACAATATATTTCATTATTTCATAGGGTATTAGCATCCTACCATAATAAAATTGCAAATAAAATTCTTTAAATATCCTAGGTAAAAGTTAGAATGCATTCTGTTCTGTGCATCTGTACATTTTTTTTGGTCATGCACCAAGTCATTTTTATTGAACTATCACACACTGATTATTGCAACACAGAAAAGAAAATCACTTGATGATTTCTAAGAACTTTAATAATAATGTGTGTAAAGTGAAGGACAAGACAAATGACCACATAAAAACTTGAGGCCTGAGCAATGTATCTTCAATGTGGTGGACAAAGGCAACAAAACCATATGCTATTGCAAATTAATCATAATATATGTAGGCTTCAAACTGGAATTCAAAAATACAGGTTGAATGACAGTTTTTAGCACTAGATCAATATAAATGGAACATTTTTTGAGTTGAAAATATGGAAATTTAATAGTATATAAAGCATGGTAATAGCTTAACATTTACAGAAGGAAATAGTAACATGAAAGGAAAAATCCTCAACATGATTTTTTATTTATATGTTAATTGATGTGTCAAGCATTTCTTATCAAGGGAGAGGCAAGGATTAGTCAGTGTTTGTAAAGTCAAAGCTGCTTAGAATCAATTCGTTCATCATTCAAAAGTGTCAGGTACCGCTGTCTTTGCTACTTTAGTTTTTGCATTTAGTTTTTTCTTCCTAAGTTACAAATATTTTTAGTATTTTGATATAACAGGGTAAAAATTTCTATCAGTTTGCATTCTTATTGCTACATTACTGAACTAGCCGTTAAAGTATGCATGTAAGTGATTGTAAAATGACTGTTTCTTCCTTGAAGTTTAAAAATTTATTTGGAAATACTGGAGTACATTTTTTTGTGACACTTCAATATATCATTTTAAAAAACCACTATTTCAGTTGGAAAATTGTTTAAAAATCCCATTAATATAATAAATTTTAGACATGGTCATATCTTTTAATTAAATCACATTGAAAAAGCTGATCTGAACTTAGTTAACTGTGAGGTACATCTGAAGAAGTTCCCCTGATCAAGTAGAAGATCAAAGAAAGAATGTAATTGCACTGGCTGGTAAATTACTTTAAATCTGTTTTGATTAAAGAAGAGTAGCTAATAATCAATTTAATTGTGTTAGAGTCAGCACTCCACTGATAATGAAGCTGGGTTGTATAGTTAACCTGTCCTCTATAAGTTGTATTTACATTTGATTGATTTTATGCAGTTCTGGACACAGATTTGCACTACAGAGACTTGTGGGATAAAGTTAATCTTGATTTTAAGTTTATGCTTAGAAAAAATCTCTCATTTAAGAATAAAAAGAAGGAGGAAGAGGAAAAACAAATAAAAACCAAAAGACTTCAAACTTATGAACAGAGGTGTGTTATCCAGAAGCAGAAGTCCACAATCTTTAACCTGACTTCCCCTACTGTTAACTTAATTCCTGTAGTATAATTGTCAACCATTTAAAACCAAATTCATACATACTGAATTGTTGTTCAAATGTAAGCTTCATATTCTTCTGTTTTATTCAGATTTCATTTCAAAAGTATTTTAAGACTTCTCGAAGATGAAACTTTTTTTTTTTAGAGCTGGCAACACACCTGGGAAAAAAAAGAGTTCTGGTTTACAGCAAAATGTTATACGTAATGCCTTTTTATCCTCTAATATCTTGTCTTGCACCAGGTGAAAAGGCATTTGCATCTTCACTTTAGGCCAAAGGATACCAAGTCTATATTTAGGATTCCACTCTGTAAAGAGATGAGGGATTTTTAGTGTCTCTCTTTTGTTTTCCAGGTTTAATGTGACTACGTCTCAGTGCGACAGCCAGGCTCTATATTCATGGAAATAAATGACTTATGATAAGAACAGGGACCTCGCAACCATCTGAAAAATATATGCACCAGTCACTCCTCTCAAACTAGTTCTTGACTAGTTCAGACTAGTTCTCAAACCTTCTAGAAACAGAACAGATACAGCTGCAGCTGCTTCAGTGAGTCATGTCATAAGGGAATTTCTCCACCTATCCTCATATGGGCAAGTCAAGATGACCTCCTCTTTAAGGATAAATGTGAAAACACTGATGACTGACATATTGCACCCGTTTTACTTCTCTCTTTAGAATTCAAGGGTGGCTGACATATGGGGACATCCATATCCTCTGTGACTTTTTTTCCAAGTGGGGCCAGTGGGAAAACAAATATTACAGACAGACCTTGGCACATATTTGCTTCAGATTCAGTTCTCTACATCATACTGGATATTTCTTCAGTCTGAGTACCTCAGGTGATAAATGCTATTCAGACTGACTGAAGTTATCATGTTTCCTATATTTCTTTCCAAGACTTTTGACTATTCTATCATCTGACTGCACCAGAGTAATCACAAATGTGTCCACATCTGTCTGACAGTGTACTGGGGTACCCTAGCCTGCTTGCAAAGAATCCCTTCAAGGTTTGAAAATCAAATAATTCTTTCTTTAGAATCTTTAGAATCTGTCATGTGCCTGTAAGTATTTCCTTTCTGACTGTGAATCATGCAGAATAAGTTTAAAGAATTATAATTAATATGCATTAACAATATGCAGGCCTTCTGCATTTTAGATGTACGAGGAAGTCTTGTACATGAATATTAATCTTATTGCTTTGCATGACATCCAAAAAAATCTTCTTACATAATGCATAAAATAAGTTTTTTTATATAAGTGAGGATAGTGGACTCTCTCTTCATGTCTTTTGGAGGGTTTTTTAAACATTATTTTACTGCAAAAGTTATCTAAAATTGAATATAATATCATTAAAAATAACTAGGAATCTCAGGAACAGTGAATGATCTCAAGAGCATCTTTTTCCAATATCTAGTGGATTATAAGCAAATCTTTCTTGAAAGTTAGCTTACTCCTCAACTCAAGAGCACAAGCTTCAACCGTCAATAAAGGAGAGAAATTAGAATGCGGGAAAAGTTTAACTCCTATTTTGAATGAATTATTACTTACCTTTCAGATTCTGATAACTGATGAAAATTGAATGGCATGCAATAAATTGTACATTTCTTAACTTAGGCCACTTCTTTTAATTTCATACGGGTTGATTTATTATCAAAGAGTGAATTAATAATTAGTCATATTGCTGTCAATTTTATGCAGTCTTTCAACACCACACTTCCTATTTACTTCACTTTGTTTTATAAAATAATGTCAATCCTCTTAAAATATCTACTAGAGTGGAAATTTTCATTTTAGGAAACTACTGTGTCTTTCATGACCCCTATAAAAATTGTAGTGCGTAATATTGATTGGCATGAAAATAATTTCCTTTTTTTTTTTTAACTGTTTTATTTCCCAGAATCTACTTGGCTTTTGCCTTTCCTGATTCTGTATTGACCACTAAAATATAATTGATCTTCTGCCTCCGAATTCCTGCTGTTTCATGAGCTCTGTTACGATTCAATATAATCTATTTCTCAGTGATGTTGAAAAACATAATAAGGTCACAGCAGGGAAGATTTAGCTTCATTAAAACATTATTATTATAAAAAATAAAATGATCTAAAGTAAATTGGTTCTGTCCTTGTGGTACAGTTTGCATATATCCACATTAATCTGAGCATATTAAGCAGCAATAAATTTGCTAGCCCTAGTATATTGCAAATGATTCTCCTTATCTTTCATTTCACTATGGGAACCTCTAGTGGCAGATGAACTTTACAGGTGATATCTACCTTTGTTGGGTAAAAAGATATGAAACCCCTTCAGAAGAACCAGAAAACCCATTCAATAGAAATGTTTATTTCTGTCTCTAAATTGTTTTGATTTTGCCTGTGTCTGACTAAGGTACATGACAGAATTATTTAAAAGAAATCAGCAAACAAGGAAATTAATTTAAATTTTGACCCTCTCAGACTTCCATTTACCATTGAAACCCATAAGAAAAAGGCTGGGCATAGGATTTAAGATAGAGAGTCAGTGGCTGTTCTAATAATCTGGTTTAACTGATACTAAAGTCTGACAGAACAAATTACAAGTGCAGGCAGAAAGGCTTATCAATTCATTACTACTTTCAAGGTTTTCCCTTCTCTTTCTCTTTGCCTTCAGCTGCTGGCAAAGGATAGGCTTTTGCAGTTCAATTTTTCAGTTTATTTTTGACTGCTTTTAATTAAATTTGATGGCCTGCTTCTGCACCAGGGAAGTTATTGGAATTGAACAGCATTTTGCTGTTATAATGATGGCTCCCTTGATGTCTGTTCATTATTAACTGCTTTTCAAAATGCTTCTCTCAACTCTCATTTTATAAATAATTAAATAACTGTGAATTTCTATAACATAAATATCTGGGCTTTAGCGATAGGAATTCTATTGCCTATTTAATATGTTTTACATAGTAATATGATTTTTGAATAAGGTTATACATTATAATGTTAATTAGGAAAGTGTTTTCCGTAAATCATCTTACTTGTAAGTGTCAGCAGAAATCGTAGTCATATTTCAAAGCAGCAGTAATCAATGAATTAGTCAGTAGTTTGTGAACTATTGCTTATGTGACTATAATTTTCACACATCTTAATTATTTAGAGCAACAGAAAAATAAGAAAATAATATAAAACAAAACAGAGCACCTATGATCTTTGCACTACGAGTGATGATACTGGGATTAGCTTCAATGTCTTCTGAAACAGATTTCTATTTTTAGTACAAATTTACCAGGAAAAAATGGGTAGAGCAAAGAAAAGGGAAGGTTTTTTCATTGCCATAACTCTGAGTAATGTGAAACAAGAGACTGTTTACAGTTACAGCCCTTAAAACTGCAACAGGCAGGACTTCATTCTTAAAACAAATTACTCCTTTTTAATGGGTGAGCTACTTGCCCCATCTTCCATGGGCAGGGAGCCTTAAAGAAATATAATACTTTTCCAAATATTAAAGAAGAGAATTTCTGAGCTGATAAGCTCTTTGTTCTGCAGCAAGTCACACTGTCTCCAGTGAAAATTCTCTCACAGGAGGGATGCATTCACTATGAGTAATATGGGCAAAAAGTGGCACAGCACTACTCGGTAGTGAGCAAATTCTGCCTATTGAATACAAAAAGGAGAATAAGAGGTAGGTTGTCATTTAGTACTAGGAGCTTAGAATTACTCTAGAACACTTATTTTCTAGAAATCAGCAAATTTAAATTGTAACCTGTCTATCTCTGAAAAAAGGCCTGTCTTCCTATTTGCCAGTCTTCCTCATTACTTTTACATGGCAATGTTTTTTTTCTTTTTTCCTGTTTTGTTTCATATGGGCTCAAATATATACTGTCTTTAGTTTTAGGGATTACTTGCTGCTGCTAGTAATTACTAGTTGCTGCTGAATAGTTCCTCACCAATTTTTTTTACTCATTTAAAAGAATGCTTGGGGTTTTTCTTTACCTTTATTTAAACAAAACAGTAATCATACATAAAAGGTAGAAATTCTTATTAGTTAGAACTATGCTTTACCTAATCAAAGTTTATGTGTGTGCTGGCCTTCTACAATCATTCTGATGGAGTCTTTCTGTATAAATTAATTAACACTTAAAAATAATTAAAAATACTACCAAAAAAGCAAATTTAAAGTGCACTTAATTCTTCTTCAGACATTCAGAAATCAAATAGCTAAGTTTGCTTAAGATTAATTTAATTTGTTTCTTAATGTAACTCTACACTACATGCATTCACATGACAACTGAAACTAAAAGGCAGAGAAATTCTCCTTCATGACAGTTGAAAAAGGTAGTAAAAAAGTTACGTACTGCAAGTGCGGCTAGGAAGCTACTTTTCCTGAAGGTAACTCAGGCAGGTTTATCCATATTTGATTTAACAGTGACAGCTGTGGTCAATCTGTCCTTAAAGAGCTTTGTCCCTTTTAATAATCTATATATACCTCCAATATCCTTTACATTCTACATATTCAAAACTTTGGAATAAGTTTTAAATGAGTCAGTTGTCCTCTGTTTTTCACCTTTTCCTAAATCTTGATATTTCCTGACATATTAGGGGCAAAAGATGTGACACCCTTAATTTACTCATGTTTTAGTGTTTCCTATTTTCAATAATATTAATATAGCCCCTTCAATTTGTCAGCAGGTGGTATCCCATCTGTCATACACAAATCCTCCAGAAATGTCATACGACTGCTGGAAATCTGCCCATCATGATCCAGCTGCCCATTACCATGGGAAGAATGCCAGTGCTCTGTCCCTGCTAATTCTCCTGCCCTCTACAAGGACTACTTTAAACACTTCAAAGAAAATACAAATAAACGGAAGAATTTCCTGCACGTTAGTTACATCTAGTTAGGACAGCATCTCTTCTTTGTTCAGCCATATTTAACGGAAGCATATTTTTTCCAAGTGTTCCGTACTACAAAGGGAAACTACACTTAAAGTAACAATCACATAAAATCAGAAAAACTTCTTAATTATTTTATCAATTATTTTGTGTGAATAGCTGCTCTCTTTCCAGCTAACAGTGTACAACTTTTCTGGTCAGAGAGGAGACAGACATACACTACCTGTACTTTTTTACAGTTGTAAAACTACATAGAGTCTAAGCTGAATTCACATGCATGGTGGTTCCAGGCCATGTGTCCTTCGCAGCCCTGGGGAGTGGAGGAGAGTAGCTGGAGTAAAGAGAGAAAAAATTGTAATTGTAATGTCTGAAGAGTTGGTTACAGACAGTGAAGCCAAAATATGTGAATGGAGATGTGATCTATGACTCTATTACACAATCATCGCTCGTCAGTCTTCTCTTTGCCGAATGTGAGCACCCACATTTGGCATTCTAAGTTAATATCTGTATATCTGTCTAAGAACTGTATTGTGGTCCACTGCAAACTAAAATTCAGTTTGCATGTGATCTTTCAGTGATGATACAGTAGGTCAACACTGAAGTGATCTGTCCTACAAGAAGTGAATTTCATGGGGAAATCTGAAACCCACCAGGTCTTGAACAAGTTTCACACAGATTTCAGACTGGACCTCCAAAGATGAATGAAAAAAAACAGGTGCATTAGCTGCCCTCTTGGAACATTGCTGAGCTTTTCACAACCTTACTCACTAAATGTATCGAGATGGAGGGATCAGGTGTTATATTTACTGCTAATATGCTGTGAAGCTGCAAAGGTTTAAACATGATTTTTGCTGTAGTAAGCAGGGATGTGTTTGTGTGCATGTAGGCTGCTTGACAATCTGACACTATTTGAATGCTAATGATTTACAGAAAACAGTGAGCTAGATTTAAACTGCTTTTAAAAAAAGGACACACAGCATCAGACTACAATGGTTTGTGAGGTTTGGACTGACCAAAGATAAAATCTAGGGGGGTTTGTTTTTTAAAATGTCTGCTTGTATTTTTGATTTGCAATGTTAACAATTAATTCAGAATTTCTTTCCTATGAGTTACCGCAAGTATTCCTGAATGAAGGAACCAGACTTTTCTTTAGAAATAATTCAGTCAGCAGCTATACTGCTACGGATAATATATTTGTTCATATATGAAAATAAAAGTCAATACCAGAAAGGAAAGAAATAAGAAACCTAATATCTTCAAGAAGACATCAATTTTAGATTTTGTTATCTATTTATTTTAGGATTTGAGTCAAAAGCAGCTGTAGGAAGATGAGCTATAGAAACAAGAATGTTTCCTCTTATATTCTGTTTCAGAAAATCCAAATCATTTTGCTACAAGTGGTATGTATTTTAATCCAACATATTTAGGTGAAAACAACACAATTTTTGTGACTGCTCCTATATTCAGAGGAAATAAATTAGCAACTCTTTATGGTTAAACATTTACTTCTGAATTTGAGTAAAGCACATTACAGAAAAGTTGCACAAAAAAAATATTCAAAATATAAAACCTAATAAAAACCAGAGATTTTTGAAGATAAGGGAAGGCGCCACTTCCTTTTATAGTAAATGTGGGTATGTTGGCAAAGTAAAACATTAAAAACTACTTTAAATGAGTGAATTTTGCTATTTGTATCAGTTCTGACATTTTTAAGTCTCACATGTAAGCAATTAATGTAAGAGATAACGCTTATTTAATAAGTAGCTAACATTTTATGACAGAATTTTTTACTAAGTCCTGCTCTACATTATCCGCAAATCAGATAGACAACACTGACAGCACAGAGAAGACAATCTCTTTCTAATAATAATGATGTATCAGTCTTTAGTACTAGGACAAACACTTACAGACTGAACAGTTCTCACTATAGTAAATAAAAACTTCACCACTGCCAGTAACAGACCACAGGCATTATACTTATTTTGCAAACTTTCATAAATTAAGTTCATCAGTCTCATTTTATCTGAAACAGCCTTGAGCCGCCTGAAGTTGTGCTTAAACTTGTTTAGGTATAATCTTTTCTCCTGACCTACCTGTCTCTGATTTGTTGTAGTTTGAGGTTTTGCTTTGTTGAGTTTTTTGATGGTTTTTGGTTTGTTGCTTTCTCTAGGGTTTTTTTTTTTTTGGTTTTGTATGTATATGTGGGAGGGGGTTGTTTTGTCTGGTTTTGGTTTTTTTAGTGTATAACCATAATTTTAAATTGAGTTTAATAACAAGAATGTAAAGTCTGTATGTAACATCTATGGGGTTTCCATAATGATTCGGTCAGAGGGTTTGGTGGCATGGAAACAGAGGCTTTGGAAATTGAGTGCATACTGGGGTGTAGTGGAGCAAAGAGAATAAATGACAAGCAAAGTGGTTCAGATGGTACTGGAGACTCTACAGTTACAAAGAACTTATCAAGCTTTGGGTCAACGGAACTTGATTCTTATGTGGCACTTTAAGAACCCAGACATTCGTGGGAAGAATACAGCAGCTCACATGAAATCTAGCAAGTTCTTGGAATGAGTAGAGGACTTCTTCCTCATACAAACTTTAAATGTGTCAGCAAGGAATGAGGCACAGCTGGAATTGTTGCTCGGAAACCAAGAAAACCTGCTATGCAAATATCTTTGTTAGTCGTAACCTCAGCTGCAGTGATCACAGTATTGTGAAGCTTGAGATCGAGTGGAGCACACAAGATCCTTACTAAGAAAAAGATTTTAGAAGACCAAACTTCAACATGCTCAGAACACAGCTGGGAGGTATTCTGTGGAAGCTTCCCTGGAGGAAAAAGGAGCTGGTGAATGCTGAGAGTTTTTCAAGAATGCACTCCTGGAAGCAAAAAAATTGTTAATCCCCTTTAAAGTTAAGGGAAGTAGGCAGAGAAAGAGATCCCCTTGGCTTAACTAAAAGCTTATGAGTCTGATCAGAACCAAAAGAGAAGCATACCAAAAATGTCAAAACAGGTAAAGACCCATTGAGAAACACAAGAGCATTTCCAGGATGTGCAGAGATGCAGTTATAAAAGCAAAAGCTCAGCTCAAACTGGTATTGACCAGAGATGTCAAAAACTACAAGAAACTGTCCAATGACATGCAGAAACAGAAGGAAAATATCAGCCTTCTGCTAAACAGGCGAGGTAAATCAGTCACCAAAAATGCTGAAAAGGAAGATGTTCTCATCACTTCGTTCACCTCTGTCTGCACCAGCACTGCTAGACCCTGGGAGCAAAAGTCCAGGTTGAAATAAACACAAACTCGCTTTCACTGAAGGAAGAGTTGGTGATTAAATTTTACAGCAACTTCACCTCTAGAAACTGATGAGCCCTGACAACATCCACCCAGAAAAATTTAAAGAGTGACGGCAAAGACGTTGGAGGCTCCCTTTTAGAAGGAGTCGTATGAAAAAGGAGAGGGGTATTGGGTACAAGTTACTTCCAGGGACAATGTGATTATATGCAAGAGGAAAGTTTTTCCACAACAATCAGACTTCTGAATAATCTCTCCAGGGAGCTGTAGATTCCACGACGTTGGGCACTTAAAATTCAGATGGACAGGGTGCTATTTGATCTTGTCTAGATCATGCTTTTGACAAGAAAGTTTGGACTGGATAATCTTTGAGGTCACCTTCTAAGCTGGTGCTTTATAATTCTATGATGATTATGGAGACATATCCTCTAATAATATATCTTTTGTTTATTCTTTAGAACAGAATAGAATACTTCAGTCGGAAGGGATCTACAAACATCTACTCCAACTGCTCAGCCACTTCAAGGCTGATCCAAAGTTGAAGTATGTTGCTAAGGGCATTGTCCAAATGCCTCTTAAACACTGACACAACATCAACCACCACTCTAGGAAAACTTTCCAGGCTTTGACCACCCTCTAGAAAAAAATTGTTTGCTAATGTCCAGTCTGAAATTTTTCTGGTGCAGTTTTGAAACATCCTCACTTGTCTTATCACTGGATCCCAGAGAATAGAGTCAGCACTTCCATCTCCACTTCCCTCAGGAATCTGCAGAGACCAATGAGGTCACCTCTCAGTCTCTTTTTCTCCAAAGGTGACAAGCCCAAAGTCCTTAGCCATTCTTCACAGAACATGTTTTCCAGCTTCTTCATGACTTTGTTTCCCTCTTCTGGATATATTCAAAGATCTTAAAATCCTTTTAAACTGTGGGACCCAGAACTACTCCAACCTATCCAGATCTGTCTGCAAGAGTTCTTGTTGCTCAGGAGTAAACAGCACCTCTCAGTTTGGTGTCATCATCAAAATTGCTTTCTTTCCTTCTGCATAATAATGTCTGGACCAGCAATACTATTTTATTTAGACTCACAATATTGCAATTATACAACTAATTTTTTTTAATTTTTTTTTTTTACATATAAAAGTGTTACATTTTCACTCTTAATAAAATTTTGTCACCTTTGCATACAGCCAAAAAGACTACATAGTCACATGTTGGAGCCGTGTGATATTGGGGTATCCTCCATGCAGATAAAAACTTTTAAGAAGCTTTTATAGAGAATACGTACACAGATCTTTCCAGAGGTAAATCACCTTGCAAAATGTGGCAGTCTTTGCTAGAAATTGAAGCAACAGCAAACTACGGCCTTGTGAATCATCACTCTGCTTTCTAGTGACAGAAGCAATAGTTTCTCTTGAGTAAAAGCTGTATACTTTAAAAAAATATATGGACATAACAAGATATTTTATCCAAGCTTCACCTAGGATATCACTGAACACTTTTAGCTGCAACTTTAATGTTCAACTGAAGGCAAATAACTTTGCATGAAAACTGCCAGCTTGAATGTCTGCACAAAGCTCTTCTGAGATCAACTTAGCATGAACAGATAGTATCTGCCCAAATTCATATCACACATACACAAGCACACCCCATCCCAGAACTCAGTCAGGTATATTACATGACTTAAAATACATATAAAAATTCATATGATAAGATGTGTGTATCACATGAAATACAGATGGATGGCAGCTTTCTCATGACACCAGTCTGTACAATATGACAAAAGAATACCAGTATTCCCATTTCAATAAAACATTTTCAAAAATATTTGCCCTTTTTAAATACATATATTTGTACGTGAAAGTGAAAATGGTCTACTTGTTTTCTATATTACTGACAGCCCTGCACAAAGAGCAGCCTCATTTTCAAGATCCTAACACAGGATATGGAAAAATATCGCCCTGGACTTACATATATTTCCTATATTACATTGGGGAAATTAATTGCTTTTTTCTCACCTGAATTTCACATTTGCATGAAAAGAAGAGTAGTGTCACTCCACAGGAATGATGAAAATAGAAGATGGCAGGATTCTACATGGAATGATACTCATATTATTATATTCACATGTCATATCTGTTTGGTCTGCTCTTAGATTGGTTCATTTATTGAGCAGTTTGTGTGTGTGTTGCACATACAGAACATTAACCATCAGCAAATTCTGCACTTATAAATATGCAAAAGTACTTAAAATTCTATCTTTGTAGATGTTCTGGTTTCAAATACCTTTAAGAATATGTTATTTACATAAACACTCTACTATTCAGAAGGTAATTTTAAACTTATGTTAAAGGCTGTCAAGCCTTAATTTTAATATATTAACAGGCCTTAGTTTAAGAATTGCAGACAGAATTTTCAGCATGCTTAAAGAGAATCAGTTTCCTCTTTTATCAGTATAAATCTTTTAAACTTGTTATTGATGAACAAACAGTAAACAGAACTTCTCACCCTGCAGACAATACCATGTAAACAACAGCTCCGAAACTGGTAACAAAAACTGTTGCCCATACTATTACCTGCCTATTAAAAGCACTGAAAAATAGGGAAACAGAAGCTAAGCTTTTTTCTTGCCCTTATTTATAATCAGAATCAATCCAGAGAAATGTCATCAGTACATATATAGTTTCACTTCTCCCATGTCTAGGAAACTGTCTGTTCAATATGTCTCTAAATTCTGTTGTCTTCACACATATAAATGGAACAATTATAAGAGATTACAAGATTAAGAGACAAATCATAACCAATTAGACCTTGTCAAGTTTTGTCATCACACAGGACTTTAGGAAAGCTGCTGAAATGTTAACCTTGACCTTCAGCATGTATTAAAATCAGGGACTATCAGTTGATAATCAGATAAGTGCTCTCTGTGGAAAGAACAGAAGACCTCATCCTGTTAGGGTACTAAAAGCTTGTGAAAATCTGATCCTGATGTTATCCAGATGCAAAGTGTTAACCTTTCGTAAAGATGAAATCTGAGACCCTGAAACAAAGGTCAAAATAAACGGGTTCCATTTCTGCCCTAATAGCAGACACCTAATGTCAAATGCTCACTTTACTGTGACCTTGTTCCCAAATGTAGAATGAATACAACAGTGTTTCTTTCCCTCGCCTTTTATTCTATCACTGCGACAAAGATGGCTTAGAAAGAGACTGAGTAGTCTGGTGTCAGGGTATTCTAAATTGCTGTAACATGAACAGCAATAGTCTTAAGTTCTATATACTTCATTTTTCTGAGTTGTATTTTTTTTTTCACTCATATTGTAAGTGTTAAGCTAAATTGATGAACATACACAAATTTAATTTTAATCAAAAGTAATCTTTTGCTTTAGCTCTTGTACTCTGCTCATTGGAAATACTTGTGAAATATGTAACTTAACACACTTGCTCGTATGACTTCTTTTGTGTTCCAGAAAATATAAATGTCTTAAACAATTTAGTCATCACATTCTCTTCATTCTCAATTTTTTTTCACCACATGCCAGTTAATATTCAGGAACTATTTGAATGGTACATAATGAATATATACCAATGTAAAAATGAATCTGGGTTGCACTTAGCTGCAGTCTGCTGCAATATGTATCGTGTCCCCATTTAAGCCTAAATTTCTGAAAATTTCACTTACTCTTCATACTTTGCCTCAAGAAGTTTATCTTGACATCCAAAATAAAAAGACGTCCATATGTTACAGTAGAGCGCTATCTCAACATCTCACAGGCTTTCTTGCAACTAGTCTGCATCCCCAGACTACCTTAGTGGTCAGCTCTAACTCCATTACATCAATGCCTGTCTCATACTGTGATACTCAAAGCCTGCCAAATGTGATCTTACAGTATGAACAGCAATGCAAAATGACTTTCTCATATCTGCTGGCTGTGCTCTTGCTAGTGCAGTCCGGGGTATGAGACTTTCCTGGGTCTACTGCTGCCTTGGAGACAGCCTACTGGCCCCAGAGCTCCCAGAGCCATTACTGCAGAGCAGCTCCCCATCTGATCAGCATCAACCTATACTCTTGCTTCCGAGATGGAGCACTTCACATCCATTTTCATGGGGTTCCTGTCAGATAATTTGTCTCTGCAGAAGCCCTAACTTCTGCTATATTGATCTCTTCATGAACATTTTGGATCTTCCACAAGAATGATGAGTGAAATTTACATCATTATTCAGGCTATTAATGAAGAACCTTAAATATTATTAGTCTTGGTATTTATCCTAGACAGAAAGTACAGCTTTCTAGTCACTAGCTGGGCTTTGTATTATGGATCACAACAGTTAGACCAGCAGTCCAGGCCATTGTCACATTGTAGCTTGCTTATCTGGTTCATGTATCGCCAACCTGGTAACAAAGGTACTATGGAAGCTGCGTCAAAGCACTTTGTGAAGTCAGGGTAATCAAGTACAGGCATCTTTTCCTGTCTACTCTCTTCTCATCAAAGCTATCACATTGGATAGGTATGATTTGCACAGACCTGGATTTTCCCATACTTGTTAAATAATGAGTCTATGATCTAGAATCACCTCTGTTCCACAGTCCATATAGCAGCTGTTAAAATATAAGATGCTACTTATCTGCTATATGTGATTATTGTGATATTTCTAAATTAATAATTTCAATTTAAAATAAGAAATAAGTAAAATAAAGTTGCTATAAATATGACCTCAAAAGGATGTGTATACCATTCAAATTCCACATCAGATTGTTGAGGTTTGCTTTTATTCATCACTTTGTTTATCAACTCTGATAATTCCATAAATTTTTTTTCACACCTGAGAAATATTTTGAATTTGTGAGACATAGAATTTTAGCATCACGTAGTAAATAAAATAGATGAAATATTCAATAACTTTCTGCTGCTTGAGAACTGGATAAAATTTTGATTTCTTTGTCTGACCTTAGAATATTGAAATACTGGGTAAATAACTTTTAAAAATATTCTTACTTCTTATACCGCTAATGACTGATTTGTGCCAGAAAACAGAAGAATAGAATATTTGTTTCTAATATTTCACTTTTAACATATTTTAAAAAACCCCAAGCTGCTCCATTCACAAGCAACTGAAAAATGTTGACAAAAATGAATAAGCTTGCAACTAGAAAAAAATATGTGTATTTCATATATTTATACATCTATATATATATATGTATATCTACCAGTCTCCAGGATACCTAGGCAATGGTCACAAGGTAATTATATTCTAGCTTAAGATCTTTCCCCTCTCTAAGTATATATCCTATTCAAGAGTGGCTTTGGGCAAAGATATATCTAAATCATATGGGTTGTTGCTTATTAGTTGCTTCATCTTGTCATTAATTAGATAATGACAAAGAACTCCTCAAAGTCTCAGGGTTTTTTAGTGTAAGGTCTTGCTAGGATTCATCTTTTTCAGTAGCTACTAACAAATATTAACACACTTTATTCAACAACATTTGAGAACCTGTGAAGAGTCCAATTTCTTTTACTCTAGGTAGCAAATACTGTATATTAGCAATAACTTATCTCGGTTTGGCCAGCGGTGGACCAAGAAGACAAACATTCATTCAAGTTTGTCAGTATTTCTAACAATCAGTAAAGCAATTGATGATACAAGACAAATACTGCCACTGAAAAGAATTTAGCTTCTCTGTTAGACTATGTCCATGCAAATAGCTCTAAATATATACATTTTGAGCAATGTTCAAATTTTCAAGTATTTTAATAATGTGAGCTAATTGTTTTGCAGTGACACCAGCATGTTTTCAGACATTGAACAATTTTACAGTAGCATACATTTTCTCTCTCTGATAAATGAACATATTTTATTGATACTCTGCCTTCACCATCTCTTTCTCTCTTCTTCCCTTTCTCTTTTTCACCCTTTTCTTCTTTTACCAGACTAGTACCATCCAGGTTTCTTGGCAGTCGTTCAAAGAGGAAAATAGATTTTCACTGAGAAATTATATTGTGAGCAAAAAACAGATCCGACAAACTGAAAACCATCCTGTCTTTATATTCTCCACGATTTCCTACTAGCTATAAGAAAAGTGGAATTTTTCAATATCTATCAGAAAAGAAAACCAAGGAAAAATAAAATTCTAAGTAGAACTGAGATACTGGTGCTCATGAATATTAAAAATCTAAGACTCAAAGGATAAGAGGTGCACTTTAATGTGTGTGCATAATTCTGGTGTGTATGACTGTAGCACTGCTGTCACCTTAGCTCTTACCATGTGAAGGATAACATGTGGCCCTCCCTCAGAGAGAATTTTTGGACCACCAAGGCTTCTTACTCTGTCCTTCACCAAAAATTGTCTCCCATGACAAATGAGGTAGGGAGTAAGGTTAATTTAATTAGTACCCAAATAATGTTTCTTCGGGGTTTCTTTTCACCATTTTGCCTCCTACATCGACATTTTTTTTTATTATTACTATTTATCTACATTTTCTTGATCATTGAATATTTGCACCATGTTCATGTTTATATTTATATTTTATAATAATTTGTCATTACTTTGAAATAGTGCTTTTAATCGTCTAGACAGGAAGAGGAATCAGAATGAGATGGCATCAAATTTGCAAAATAATATTATGAACAGATGAAGTTACATACTGATTTAAACATGTGTTTAAGAATTCTACAAGAAGGAAATCAAAAAGTGCTCTACAGTGTCATAGAAAGTGTATTTTTAATTCATGTTTGTTGCTAGAAATCAGCAGGCTTTGTAAATTTAGTCTGCAATGAATCTCCAAATGTGTAAGACATCACTTACTTGGAGTTGAGGCTGATCAGTTCTGCCACAGCTGGTGCCAACATTCTGTCTGTCAAATTCTTAACTGGATTGTAAAGGGTGAGGAAAACAGTTGCTTTTTACTCCCACCTGGAATGAAATACTGTGTCAGTTACTATTTTTCTCCCCTATCTTCTGAGTGCAATAAGACTTTTATTACATTATCTTAGCCTGTCATCAGGGAGTCATCAAAACACTTGCACAAAGGATGGAAGGGTAAACTGTTTCACTCTTTGAATTTCTCCTTGATTGTATGATACATTATATGTATAAATTAATACTCTAAATAATAATTTATTTAGTATGTATTTATTCATATATATATATATATTCACATATCATATGCATTTCTAAATGTTGATGTGGAAGAAATTAAAATCTAGCAGCAGCAAATAGAAGTGTTTCAGAGCAAAGTAGTTTAATGGAGATATCCAAATAACAAAGTTTCATTTTTATTTTGATCTTGAAGTACCATTTCTTTTTCCCAAATTTCTTCACCTTATTATGGACTATAGTCTTCAAATTTATGACAAAATTATTTACAAAACAAAAGGTGAGTGAAAAAGTCTCTCAATTTTAAATTGCTCTCTATCACCTTTGGAAGGAAATGAAGATAAGAAGACCTAACTGACTAAAAGAGCAACAAATATAATAAATATGATATGATATCATGATATGATATGATATATGATGTAAGGTAATGTAATGTAAGTAATATAATATAATATAATACAATACAATATAATATTAATCTAAAAGAAGATGGGAAAAAGAATGTTCTGAAAATCATAGCCCAACCAGTTTAACTTAAGTTCCTGGGAAAAAATTGCAGTATCAGTCTTCATGAAAGCTATTTGCAGGCAGAAGGACAAGCAGTAACAAGCATGGCAACAGCCAGATATCTGAAGGGACAGAGATATGCATGAAGATATGTGGAAAAACATAGTTGGGAAAGCTGCAATTCATTAAATCTAGAACATGTAAATATTCAGTAATTTTGTTATGTCTTGCAACCACATGATATGTCTGGCCTTCTAACCAAAAGAAAACCAAACAAACATATTTCAACTCTCAGTTGTATTACAACACAATTACTGGATTTCTACAGTACGCGTAATTTTTCAGAAACTCACAAACTTAACTCAGTAGTGAGCTTGCATGAAATGGTAGCAATATGGACAGAACAGTAATGTTCAGAAAATCACATGTGGCTTATAAAATTTCAGGTCTTTATCCGTCAACATTCCTCACTCTAAAGGGTATATAGCTTATGAAGAAATGAAAGATTGTGAAAAGATCCTGCAAGAAGATTGATTAATAGGATATAGTCAGTTATTCAGTGCTGTATATAAATATTGGCTGGAGAAGCACTGCACATCTGACAGATTTATGGCCTTTCATTTACAGTGTAAAAATCTAGGACAACTAGACTGTCATATACTGACATTATTTTATGAATTAATGTTATTTTATTGAAGGCAAATTGCTCATCTTTATTTCATCAGAAACGTAACTGTGCTCTAAACTTAAAAAGTTTCAGTAACACTTTTTCTGTTCTCTAATTGTTCAAATAATTCATTAATTTAAAATCATTGAAATAATCCTATAAAATTAATGTGCAGTTTCCTAAAAGCTGAAAGCTCCCTTTACTATGTTGTAAGTCTAATATAAAGAAACATATTCCTAATTTTAGACATATATATATAATTCCAAGAACTAAAAAGTCCGCATTATTCCAGGAACACTTTGCAGCTCCAGATTTACACAATTAGTAAACTCCAGTATAAGCTTTAGTGGAAGTTGTTTATACATAAATCTTCTGTTCAGACAAATTTAATTTAAAATGCTTACAGATTTGACTACAAATTATTAACTAGTACAGAACTGAACTAGGGCTTTTTTCCCAACTCTTGTAAATTTTTGAATTTCAAAACATTTATTCACAGGTGGAATTCCAAATGTGTTTGAAGACTTTGCCAGAAACCCAACAATCTTTCCAAAAGAAAAGTATAGGCAAATATAACCATGTCTTATCGATACTTTTAGACTGCAAGAATAAGTAAGTAGAATGTGCAACGGAGAATTATATCTCTTCAAAGAGCTTCAACGATAAATCCTCTTTGCTGTATATGTCATCACAAATTGCCTCTTGCAACCAATTAACAATATCTTAACAGAAATGATTCTAACTGTGAATTTCCAAACAGCTCTAGTCTGGAATTCTGCAAGGCAGAGGAGCACAGGAGACCTAAGATAATTAACTAATCACTGAATCATCAGCAGAGGCTAAGAGGTAAAAATCTCTTCTCTTTTATTACTCCTAACTTGAAAACAGAAAACAAACTTGTGCAGCAGCATCATGGGATATTTTTCCCACACTTAGCTGCTGTAGGGAAACCGGGTACACATTTTCAATTCCAGTGAGGCAAATGCCACTTTCTCTCAGAATATGCTTTCCTTGTTAAATTTTAAATAAAATTGATTTCTTTCAATGTATTTCATCTTTTCCTGTCTTTTCTTGGCTTCTCTTCTCCTCTTCTTTCCCAGAACTCAGTATCCCCTTCCCTTAGTTCCACCTCTACACATTTCAGTGTCAGCAAACCCATGAACATTTTCAACATCTTCTTGCCAATCAGCCCAGCAGTTCATTTTTCTCTTTTCTAATAGCGATGCAGTTGGTGCAAATTTATTTTTGCATGTATTTTGCACTTGTTATCTGTTGGGAGCAGAAGGAAACATCACTTTGGCTCCTGAATGAAAGCAATAGATAAGCACGACGCTTTGGGCTGTCTGCTACTTCTGTTAGCCACTAATGGAGCACTTTGCATTATTGCCTCTCTCTCCTATTATGTATGCTGAAATTCCCTGCTAGCACATCTGAAACATTTACGTCTTCTCAGAAAATGGACTGAGAAAGCCAGATGCCAGTATATAGTTGACGGTGTTAGAAAAAAGTTTAAGCTTTAGCATTGATGTTTACATATATGTTTCTGGCCACAATTAATTCCAATGTATTTGGTTCAGACCTATGACACTGCTCCAAAAAGACACAAGCCAGACATTAAAGGAAAGCCTATGAGAAGTAATATCTCTTGTTAGATCAGTTGATAGAAAAAAAATGACAAGATTCTGGCACAAAAGCCCTTGCTCAAAAGAATATAGGGCAGAAGATTTCAGATATGCTAGATGCCACACAGGATGTGGATATTATACCTTGTTTGAAAATTTCTTTTTAAAATCACAAGACATAATATGAAGTCCTGCCTCAGATATCGCAGAAACAACACACCAGTGAACATTCCTGATGTTTATGCGATACTCATGATTTCTGAAAAAGGGAAAATAATACACAAGTTATCCTTAGCAGTGTAAGTTAGATTAAAAGGCAAATTATTTATAAAAATGACATGATAGTCTTTTAGCTGCCAAAAATTACACAGAGTTCAGTAAGTCTTTGCTTATGTCTTTGAACAGAAAGGGTGGCTACATGAGACGTCAATAGCTTCGCTTTAAAAAAATTAATTCCTTTTTCTATGCCCCTTCATAGGGTCATGTCCCAGTGTGGGATATGACCCTACGTTATACAGTCTGTCTGTTTTAACAACTCCTCCACATTACGGTTACATAAGCCTTTCTAACTCTGAAATTTTATTTATTCTACATATTTTACCTCCTTTTGTGATTCGCAGATATGTTTATGTGGAGACCGTTCATGTTTATGTTATCTTTTGTTATACACATGGAAACATTATGAAATTAAAAGAACAAATAACATCAAATTAATTAGCAAATTTATGAACACATACCTTACATAAAGCTTCCATCCCTGAAAGTGATACCCTTAAAGAGTAATTTTTGCTTTCCCCGTGATGGAATATTTATGCATTTGAGAGCTTAATTTCTCTCTTTAGTTTAAGATGTCAAAACATTTTCCGCTGAATAATTTCCTACAGACATAGTCATACAATTTAGAAATAAAATAAAACAAGCAAAAAAAAGAGAGAACAAAAATAAGAGTGTGTTCTCAAGAGAAACCTTTTTAGATCTTTAAGATTTGTGTAGATTACGTTTATAAGTTTTTATCCAGAACATAACTACACTAAAAACATGGCACAGGAGAACTACAGAAGTTAGAACAGTATTAAAATACACTTAATTTCTGCCAGTACTTGAGCACCACAGTTCTAAGTGTACAACATATCTTTTTAACTGACAACACTGACACAAAAAAAAAAACAACCCAGAAACATAAACCTATTATCTTTACATGTCACATGAATTTCAGAATTTTTATTCATAGCATCAGTTTATGATACTTGCATTACAGAACATTGCAATCCATGACAGAATTTCCTATTTCCTCTTTATGTTATTAATCACTGCACCTTTATAAAAACTATATTTATCAGAAAAAAATCATGCACCCATATACCTTTATTCTCCTTGTGGAAAGAATTATAAGGAACCTGTTTTCATGCTTTCAAGAGAGAATGAGTTTATTAGTCTCCTGCCACCCCCAAAGTTGTAAGTTCTGCATCATACTACCTATTTGCCTGGCCTCTCAAAACAAATATTCCAAGCTTTCTTCACCTAACAGAAAGATTTTCATCAACTCCAGTATCTTTTAGATAAGACTGCAAATCCTTATACTACAAGGGATGACAGGCTTGAGATAAGAAGAAGCTTCACAAAAATACAGGGCAAGTGCAGAGACAGCAAATCTCTAACATCTTCACAGACTGCAAAGTGTTAATAAATACATTGATCCTGACTTCAGAACTTAAAGTGACTGAGATTCTCATGTGCTGATTTATGACAGAAAAGTAATGGCTTTCCTATGAAAAAAAATAAAAGCAAAAGCATCTTCTAAAGCATTGTGAAATTACAAGAGCTAATTTCTGAGTACAGATTCTAACATCTCTGCCTGTTCCTAAATTGTAGTAGTTTACTAACTACTTGAAATCATAATCCACTATGGGTTTATAGAGAAAGATTTTGACTGTGTTTTTAAACATTTTGTCATGATAATGTAAGAGTCCTAATTATAAATATTTCCTGCCTGTTGTGTCAAGATATTGGGGAAGAGAGCTGCAGGGGTGGTTTCTGTGAGAGTAAGGACTTTCACAACATGAGACAGAGAAAGTTCCAGGCAGCTCCAAAACTGATCCACTGCAGGACATAGCTTCGTGCATCAACAAAGATGATGCTGCTTCTCTGATAACATATCTCGGAATGTGCGAAGTATACTGTGTAGCAACTGTGAGAGACAGGAATGAGAAAAAATGTGAGAGAAACAGCTTACAGACACTAAGATGAGGTGAGAAGGAAGGAAGAGGTGCTCCCAGCACTAGAGATTCCTCTGCAGCCCGTGAAGACCATGGAGAATCAGATATTCCTCCTGCAGCCCATGGAAGACCATGTTGGAGCAGATATCCACACTATAGGCCGTAGACGACTCCACACTACAGAAAAACATGTCCTAAAGGAAGCTGCGGATTGTGCAAAGTCCACACAGAAGAATGTGGAGAGGAGCCTAAGTGGTAGTATATTCTCTCACAAGACCTGCAGCCTATGGGGGACTCATGTTTGGAGCAGTCTGTTCCTGAAGGACTGTAGCCCATGGAAATGACCTGTGCCAGAGCTGTGTTATAAATGCAAGATATTAGGTAAAGTGGACTACTTAGATTTCCTTGAGGTTCATCATATTCTTATTTAACTAGAACTATAAAGTAATTATTTTATTCAACCTCACAGTTACAGTGTTTGATAAAAAGGTAAAAAATTTGCACATTGTTTAATTTTTTCTTAAATGCATAATCATTAATATGCACTTTGCTGGATTATTTTATTTATCTAATTTTAACCAGGTAGTTTTTATTGTGATATAGTTCTGTCCCCATAAAGAGTGTGGAGACATTAACAGATGACAAGAATTTTCAATCTTATTTTCTCTTCCTGTTCTGATAAGGACGGGAAGTGAGTGAGTGGCTGGGTGGGGATATAGCAGCAATCCAAGGTCAACCAACACAACTGCCAACCTTTTGATCTGAGTGCTGCCAGAGTTGATAACTTCTCTTTGTTAGAGTACGTAGGCGTAATGGTTGTATTCATTTCTCCCTGAGTAGGTCATGACATCAAGGGAGACCGTATGTGTTCTTCTACTCTAGGTTTTAAATATTGAAAGGATTTTATTATCTGAAATATACACAGATAATTCAAACAAAACTGAGTGAAGTTTTCCCACTTCTTGTCAAGAAGTGATTTATTCTGACTATAAAATTTAGAAGCTGAAAAATAATTTTCACATTACACCACTTAAAGACCTCCATTTACCCATTTTGCTGTAAAGAAAATTAAAGAGTTGACAAAAATCTTCCAAACTCCCCATAACTGATCAGGGAGAATTTTCTACTCAGATAAAAATCTGGTAATCAGCATGACCTTGATTATGTCAGCAGACAGAAATATTTTGTAAGTGTCTTTTTATCTATCTTTTCTTCCAGTCTAGAGTTGCAGCTATAGCCTCTAATTCTTCAGAGGAAGAGCTGAAAAAATATATCTAACTGATTATTCATCAAGACAATGTACTCCTTCACTTTGCTGATGACTGGCTAAAGCTTTGAAGCATGAAATTTGATTTTGTTACTGGTTTAATGTATAGATGCAAGTACAAAGAACATTAAAATGTCAATGCATTAAATTTTGTTTTCCCCAGTAGTCTTGAAAGATGATGGTGATGATGATGATGAGCAGGAGGAGGAGAAGGAAAATGGGGAATCAGAGATTTAAATATATCACAGTCCAAATGAACCAAAGCAGTCCTATGTTTATTAAAACCATGCACAGAGGTTATAAAATTTTCTGGAGTGAAGTATACCTTTGAAATAGTTGAGTTATCAAAGGATTGAAAGTTGCTTTACTCTGACAATATTTAAATATCTCAACTAGAACATTTATTTCTAATTCTAATACTATACATGTCTAAAATTTGGGTCTCAAGAACTGGTTTTATGTCATCATTTTGTCTTCAAAGCTAAACAGCTGTCCTCTCCTTTCGATTACAGTAGTGTGCATATACATATACATTCATGTAGAATTCATCCCTCAATCATCTCTCTAATTAAGCTAGACAACTTAATCTTCAGAGGTCTTGAATTTTAAGGGTCGCTTGATTCTATTTTCAGAATGAAAGCTCTGTCTTCCATCCCTGGCAAAGAGATCTATACTTAAAACTCATGGCTGAGTGAATAATCATCATTCATGTATGCTGCAGCTGGGTATTTCTTAAATAAATTGTCTTATTTTCTAATATGGAGGCATGGAGAAATTAATGCATATGGCAGGAAAATGCTAGAAAAGACTGGAAACAGCTATCTGGTAAAATAAAATACAATTTTACTTGGTTTTGATACTATAGAGGCTAATTATTACAATCATAATGGTGACCAAACCGCTTATAATTACTTCTCAGGGGAAGACGAAGTAAATCTAGAAATTTCTCTACCAACCTAAAACTGTAACCCTAGAGCCAGATTCAGAGTTTATAAGCAATAAAGTCTGTGAAAGATGGAATAGATAAGATAGCTGCAGAGACCACAAATACTTGCAAAGGAGAGAGAGAAGGAAAGAAAAAAAAAAAAAGAAATATAACTTCACATACAGTTTCAGCACACTGCAAAATCCCTACTTAGATCATACTTGTTTTCTAATCTGATTTTTAAGATCATGTTCATTAAATTTGAAAACAAACAAATAAACAAACAAAAAAAAACACAACCAAAAATAAAAAAAGTCACAACATGTAAGTTAATTCAAGAGGTGAAAAAGAAGAGATAGTAGTGCACTTGGAGGAACCGGTTGAACAAACTGTCATCTGATGTGCTGGTATGCAGTATCATGACATGAGGCAAGGACAGGTGGTGATGAATTCTCAGGCAAAACTTACGGTAAATGTTTCTCTATCACAAAGCCATAGAATCATGAATAATTTAGGCAAGAAGGGAACATAGGAGTGATTTTTCCAGTCCAGTTCTCCGCTTAAAGCAGAGACAACAGGGATTGGATTGCATGTTGTCAAGTTTGGAATGGAGGCAATAAAAACAAGAAACTCCAGGGAATCCAGTTCACAGAGTCTGATTACCAGAAAAGTCATGTATGTAGTTTCCTAGAGGGAGGGTTTCCTAGATTCTTAGATGATGTTACCCTGTAAACCCTAGCAAACACACTTAAAACGGAGAGAGAGATACTACTAAACTTCTAATCACTATTAAATTTTGAAAGCTGAATTTTTTTGTTTAAAGACAAAAGTTACATGTTTGACTTAAAAATGGAATGATGCACTACCTCTTGAAATTTCCTATGCAATGCTGACTGCTTGTAAAATGAATCACATTTTCTATTTTTTTCTGCTACCAAATACAACATATACTCTTTTTCTTCCATCTTCATATATGAGAAGCAAAGGATATATTTGGTATGTGGTATATAACTATGTGGTTCTTCTTAGGCATATGTAAAATCCAAGTAGAAAGGAATTTAAAGTAAGGAATAATAATATAGATGCATACATATAAAATTTTATGTATTGCTATAGCAATATTGCTAAAGGTTTTGTTTAAGAAGACTGCCAGACATTGACAGAGAAGAATGTAGTAATTGTAAGACAAGTAAGATGATTAAAAAGTTCATCTCAGTAAATATCTCTGATGACTCCTTGTGACATCTTTTTCACTTAACAATGATTCCCTTTAGTCCTAAAAAGCAGTCAGCTGATGCACATATCCAAATGTTCTGAAAATCAATGTTAACTCAAATTTGCAAAAGTTTAAGATAGATACTTCAGACAACCAACTTTTTTTGATATTTTGTGATCTGAATGAAGATATAGCTCATCAAACTGTCAAATCTTCAGAAATTCAAGTGATGACAATGATGATGATGATGATGATGATGATGATGATGATGGTAGTATAAAGCATCAGACCTTGACCTAATGAAACTCACAGAGCTGCAGCTCCAAAATGTTTGATAATCATTTCTTGGCTTCTAGACTTCTATTTGTTAAAGTAAGATAAAATCAGCCAAAGTCAAGGCAAATCCAGCAGATCCTAAAACTGTGCACCATTGGATTGATGTAAAACTTTCTATTAATCAGCACTGGCAACTTAATAATACTTATTAAGTTTTGGGATTTGAGGAAAAAATGTTTTAGGCTTTAGAAGTTCTAAACTCTTAATTTATTCATTTTGGTTTATTTGGCTTCAAACAAACAATGTGTTTGGGTTTTCTGGGATTTCCTATGGATCGTGCTTAATGTTTCATGTAAAATTCAACTTCTGCGCTTCTGAAAATATAGACTAAGATAATCCTAACAAGTAACCTTAGTGAATGTCAAAGAAAGAGCCCAAGATCATTGTGCAAAGATAAAATCATTAAGAACTTTTCTGTTCTCCTAAATATATTGTTCACTCCCTATTCATCCCAACCAATTGAATCTGCTTACCATTGTCTTTAGTTTATAAATTATGTGTCTGAAATGTACTAGTGCAATCTGGCCAAATGTATGAGGTGTGCTCTAACTGTCCTTTTGCTTGCTAAATAGTGTGAAAGGCTTGTTCAGTAGAAAAGAAAGACATTACCAAGAAAGGATGTGATTACTGATACATCCTGATTTGACTTCAGGAATTCTTCACCATGCATCTGTAATCCCTGGATAAAGAATGGTTATGCTATTAAAACAATTTTAAAGAGTGGCATAAATCCATTTTCAAAAATCACATAGATGGATCTCATTTTTAAGCTTCATACATCACTGATTATTTTTGTCACATCTCCAGAAAACATACAGAAATCCAAATTAAAGGGCTGCATTTTATAAATTTAAGACTATCTTTCTTACCCTTCCTTCTGAAAAAAATCTACTTTAACAAAAGTTATGATTGGAAAGATTCTAATTTATTCAATCACCTGAGGCACAAAGGTCTCTGACTTATTTCTAGCATTCTTTAGTATTAGATATCCTACTTTCTCTGTATTCGTCAATGAATCTGGGAATCTGAATTGGCTATTGGAAACACATACAAAGACTGTCAAAAGCTACACCAATTTATATCAGGAATTGGAATAGCTGCTGTGTGCTTCCAAGAACTAGGGAATGGTGAATGTGTTGCCCACGCAGAAGCTGCGATCTGTGATCTGGAGTAACACCTGTTCAAATACATTTTATGGGTTCTGTCATCAGGGAACTGACAACTAGGCTTGCTTTGCATGCAGTCCTTTATAATTTACCTTAGATATAAAAGTTATGCTGGAAAGGACTAGAAAAGATAATTTCCTCCTAAACCAAAAATGTTCTCTCACAAAATTACATGAAGAGAATATTTATCTAAGGGACACATTCTTCCTTTCCAATGATAAAATAATGATGGCATTTTTTCAGTCATCCCATCATCATAGGTCTGTGTTTGAGTCTGGCTACACTCCCTAGGCCCAATCCTGACACCCACTTGCAGTCTGATATGACAGCCTGAACTCTGCCTGCACTTATCCCCACAGAACTGGGTGAAGTCCTGCTCTGGTGTTACCCTAGGGAATCCCCACCACTCCTGGCCTCAAGAGATCCCCTATCCCACATAACACCCGGAAACATATTGTGGAAAGTTAGGTCATAGGAACACAAGACAGATCACATTTAACACATTTAATGCCTTTATTAATTATCTGGATCATAGAGAAAAACCTTAAGGCAGATCCCACTAAAGCACTTACAAATCTGAAGGGAGAGTGCAATGATGATGGAATCAGGCTATTTTCAGAGGTGTCTAGTGACAAGATCAGAGGAAATGAGCAGAAACTGAAACATAGGAGGGTCTTTCTGAACACAAAAAACCCCTTTTTCCTGTTGAGAGTAACTAACCACTGAAAAAGGTAGCCCGGAAAGATTGCAGGGTCTCTCTCCTTGGAGATCAAAAGCCATTCTGGACATGTGTCTTGGAAACCTGGTCTAGGTGACCTTGCATAAACAGGGTTTGAGGACTAGGTATAATGCAGAGGTTCATTCTGATTTCAAACCTTCCTTATGCCTGCTGACTGAATCCTCACTATGCAGGAATAGCTTTTGACTTCATAACTTCCATCCATTTCCTTGCTTTCTTCTATCCTGAAGGAAGAGCTAGTTCTCAGTCTTATGGTTCTCCTGATATGGTAGGTGTAATAAACTGTTTTCAAAACCTTCTTTATGGCTTCATTTGGTAACAACTTGATCAAAAGTAATTGAAGCCATTTATATAGCAAGGGAAGAACTTGCTGTGATGCAGATTGAATAGTCAGTAGACTAGATGAATAGCCACAAACACCAGATCCTACTGTTCATTGTTTAGGAACATACAGCAAAAAGTCTTGAGATATTTTATTGGTTTGATTTGGAAGTTGGGAGATTATTGCAAGATATGGAGTCCAAATAATCTGGTTTGTTGTTATTGTGAGACTGACATACTTAATATAGATTTACTAAGCCAAGAAATTATCTACAAAAAACCAAAATAAAATACTCTTATTTTATTTTATTTTATTTTTTAATAACGGATGAGGGAACAAAAAGAGATAAAACCTCTTGTCAGACATAATAAAATTTAGTCAACAGATAATACAGTATTAGATTTTATAGGCTTGCAGGCACTGAGCTATATCAAGATTCTGTACTAAATCTAGTTTTGTATCTAATATAATTCTTTAGGAATATTTTCAATGCATAATCTAATTATCAGTGTTATCATGGCTATGCTGTTATAGATTGCATAATATTTGCATTTGAACATACGGAAAAAATAATGTGAGAAGTCAAATATCTTCACTAAATGGAGAAACTACAACTGAAACAGTTTAAAGAGATGCGGTATTTCTCCTCCCTTATTTTGACAGTGGTACTTTAATTAATAAAAAAGCTGAATGTTGATTCAATGAATTCAGTAATTTCTCACCTATCATTATACATTCTTAGTAATCCAGGTAGTAGATAATTAAATCTTTTTACTTAATATAGAAGATTGGTGTAAATATTAGTATTAATTTTTAATATACTTGAAAGTCATGCTTACATTTGGCAGATTTGTTCTGCTTACACCATCAAAAACCAAAGAGTAAACACAGTGTTATGTCTAAATTCAGATATTCAAAAAAGACGCTGGGACTATGTTGTACCATATCAGATCTTAAAAAGCACACTTGCCCTAGGCTTTTCCACAATCTATAAATTCTATGTATTACACAATGCAAAACTCAGCCTTCTGTGCTGAACATTATCTTCTTGAACTGTTTCATTTCTGAACACATTAAATTACAAGTAATAAAGAGATCGAACCTGATTTTTTTCCTAACGCAATTCAAATGCAATTCTGCTTGTTAAGTACAACTCAAATCTGCTTCCATGACAACTACATAAAACTAAAAAATAAATATTCCTCAGGGTCTTAGTCTCAAAGCACTTTATACTGAACAAATATAGGATTTGCTCAAATTTTCATCATAAATCAGATTCCCATGAAATTTCCTTCTTCTCACTCCTATAAAACTGTTATCAGATCCTACAACACACCTACATAGTTAGTTGTACCACTGAAATGAAAGCAGAGTCAGCCAGGACTTTTTAAATTTAACCATATTAGTTACACTTTCCGAACCTCTCTCACACCTTTCAGAATCCTGGCATCCAAAATGTTCAAACTAAAGGAGGGCGAGGAGCCAGGGAGGGAGGAAAACTAAACCAAACCAGATCAAGAAAAGCCAAACCTAAACCACCACTCTTCAACCAACAGATTCTTATGTACTTTTATCTGTTATTCCAGCTTTGTTCACCTCAGTAACGAGGCTATCTAAACATATATCTTTCTAGCCCTTCTTACTATTTTCAATCATCTATCACCTAACAATGGATTTACCTTTGCATTTCTGTCTTGAGAAAATGCACCTATTTTTGATTTCTTTCAAATTTAATATTTCATTTGTTCACAAGGCAAGAAATTGTCTGCATATGCCAGCAAGGTCATATGGGAAAACTGTCAAGAGCCCCTTTTTTCCAGATGTCACAGGAAAATAGTGCAAAGATCATAATCAACAATCTTTACTGGCCTATTTTTCCTCTTCTTGTTATTATTATCATTAATACTACTAATATTATTTTGAATCCACAGGTTTTTCTAAGAAACCAGTACATGTGCAATAGACTTTTTTCCTTTGAGATTTCATGATGACACCTAGTTCAAGTTGAAGCTATAGTTCAGCATGCATGATTTCTACCAGGTTCGGTGTAAGGCCACAGGCTCTCTACTGACCTTGAAGTGCAGGGTCTCTGGACCTCGATGTATCCACCCAAACCTGCGCTTGTTTTAATTTGCCTTAACAAGTGTTTGATGCCCAAGTGCCCATTATAAGAAAACTGTATTTCTCATCAAGAACTGATCAAGTTTACAAAAGCAACTGGTTGGTCTCAGCAGAGTGCAGTCCTGTCTATGAATTAATATTGCTACAAAGCACTCACAGGCATATGAGAGAACTAGTTTAGGTGTCTCACATGTTTTGAATTTGTCCTAGTTGTCCTTTGACCAAGTTTACTAACATGGTGCTCATTTACAGTTTATTTGCTTCTTTTCAGTCTTAAGTTATCTCCAGCTCAAATATCGTACTGTCTCACATCCCTATGCCTACTTGGTTCCAGAATACTTGCGTCTGAAAAGAAAAGGGATCTTTTGCAATGTAATTTGTTATTTTTGGTTCATATGATTAAGCTCCATTTAATGAGTGATTCTTTCTTGAGACCTATTTGAGACTGCACTCTAAAATTCTCACAAAAACAAGTCACTAAAAAACGCAAATGCCTCTCGCTAAACACTCCGTTCTAAAAAGAAAAAAAGATAAAGTGGGATAAAATATTGGAAACAAACCAGAATCTAATCACAGAACCTTAGGTAGTGACAAGATCAGTATAGCAGTTTCCAAATAAAGACAGTGATATGTAGCAAAGTACACAGCAACAACAGCATGTATTTAAGAAGTAATTCTACAACAGAATGAAAAATCTGAAGATAATTAGTCAATATTTGGGACGTAACGCTGTCAGCAAACAGATAAAACATGTTAGCTGTTGTTTTGCCCACTACTACTTCTAACAAAAGAGCTACTGAACTTCAGTTATGTGATATTAAAAACTACTATTGCCTATTCAAATTAGGCCAAGAAGGATGGAAAATTATTCCTGTTTTCACCAGCTTGAAGAAATCAATGAAGTGGTTCTTGTGAGTTCAAAGAAATTGCAATTGCACCACCTTGCTAACAGAACTATTAAATACCTGGTATAAAAGCAAATTCATTGCATCTTTTGTATAAAAATAGTTTTGATGAATGTTTAGCCTAGACTTCGAAAAACAATGTCAAGGAGGAGTTCGGGCTGCTCCCTACTGGGAGGGAGCCAGGAGCAAAGGGTGAATGCAAGGCTCTAAAGTAGTGCCATCCTACAACGTTGATGCAGAGCACAGATGCAGCAAGTCAGGGTCAGCATCAGACACAGAAATAGTCTACTGGGGTAAAGCAGGGCTGAGAGCAGGACTGAAAGCTGTGTCCAAGGATTTATGCTGAGTCATGACTGAGGCGATATGACCCTGGGCACAGTCACAGTATCGATCTTCTACACAGCTCAGATAAGGGCAGCAGAAACAGACTTTGTTGGAAAAGAGTTCCCCGGAGAAGGAGGGCACCCCAAACTTCTGGTTCTCATCAATGATGGAGGAAAGCTTTGACTAAATAACTTCATTCATTTCACTTAGCACATTTACTGATTCCACTGAACACCGTAACTCAGCCCAGTGAACTTTTAGGAAGGGGGCTGCATCAGGATCCCTACAGAAAGGTCAAGGAAAAATTGGCATCTGTCAATCATTTCCAGTAAAGCTTTTTTGATTTCACTTTGCCTAGGAAAAATTCCAACTGAATGTTATTTTAGCTATTTACATTTCTAGATTTAAATAGTAAGCTTATTTATGGAATGCTAACTGTTGAACTTGGAGAATATGTACAAAAACTAAGAAATGCAATTTGTGCCATTGGATTATTAATACTTATTCTTGGTATTTTAAAACAATGGCTCCATCTGTCATCTTGAAAAATGCTACATAGTTTTTCAATGCTTATTCATTCAGCCATATCCTAATTCTGCAAAAATTCATTGACATGTTCAGTTTCTCAGTGCAGAAAGTGATGGCCATGATTTTCATCTACGAAAGTTAATTTAAGTTATAAATCTAAAAAGAATTATGCATATCTAGAAATATATGTTTATAGGAAAAGCAAATTTGAAATCTGTATTTAAGGTTTTTTTTATTATTTTTCATGTCTCTGAAATCTATCTCTATCTCGTAACAACTATTATTTTGACTAATGATTTCAGGAATGGTTTGCTCTTTTTACACTTTTATTGCCCTATTTGAAAAGTTTTTGGCCAAAAGTAAGAACTGAGGTAGAATTTTAAAGTATTGTTTTAAGTTTGTTTCAAGATTCTTGACAAGGTCTTCAAAATAATAACTTGTAGGTGACTTTGAACAGTAGGTTTTATTTTTACTGTGTTGCTAATAGGTATTTCATATTGAGATTCTGTATAAAGATCTGTATTATGTGCTCATATGATATGAGACAGGATGTCTTAAAATCCGTGAAATGGTTACTTACCATCTCCTGATATTTTTGTCACAAAATTTATTTGAATATAGTTTTTCAAAAATTGCATGCATTTTCTAAATCTCAACTAAAAAAAAAAAAGAGATCTATAGATGACATCTGTGGCCCCACTACGCCAATATAGAAATTAGCTTATGCGCTCTAGTGTACTGCTATCTCAGTGCTCTGTGGAAGAGTGTCATGAAGTAAAGAAGCAGAATTCAAAGATCATCCAGTGTTTCTATCCGTTACAGGGTGGAAAAGACGGAGCATAGACAGATGTAAGGCTACGAGTCAAAAGCACTACAGACTTGAAATAACTTAGTAGTTGAGTAATTGTTTTATCAAAAACCCAGAAAACCATAAATGACTGCACAGTCCAAGTGCAGAATCACACTTATTGTGTGATTAGCATTTTTCCACCAGCAAGATTTTTAGCTAAATTATTAAAGGGCAGTCAAAGATAAAACGTCTAAGAGTCTGAAGTGGCTGATACATGGGTAAGGCTGCAAGAAAAATTTATCTCTGCTTGTGATATACAGAGCTGGTGCATGAACCAGTAGGAAATTCAGTAATAAGGGCTGTCAATACAACATATTGTCCAAACAATAAAATCAATAGGACAAAAAATTGTTAAACTCTGGCAGCACAAACAGATTTTGCACCTTTCAGCCTCAAGAATAATGTCTCTCTTAGATTAAACAGGCAAGATTTATTCCTAGACATTTTGGAAGTGCTACCGTTCCATATGCTTTTGGTCTACAAGAAAAACCTAATGCTCGGAAAAGCAAAGAACCTTCTGGGTTAAAAAAAGGATATTTTTCGCCTGAATAGGCAACCAATTAATAAGCTAGAAGAGTCAAAAGAAGGAGATGAGAAAATGTAGAGAACTAGTACTATATTTAGTAATTATAGCATAGTATGCCAGTCAGTCTCTGTAGGGAAATAACTTATTTTGCCACTAATTCGCATTACTATGAATGAAAGGTATCTTGCTGAAAAATTTCACTTCAGGCAGAGGAACTTCATCCCACCCAGTCATGCAATCATGGACCAGTTTAGGATACTCATATATCATTTGTATTTTCCGCAGCCTATTTTATTATCGGAGGAATTCTGCTGAGCTTCCCCAGAATGCACTGTCATGACAAATAGCCTTAACTCTGTGGCTCTCTTGATCTGTAAAGGACGATTTTGATTCAAATTGAACTAATTGTTTGTTTTGGGTGCTCGTTATAGCAAATTAAGAAAGGAGTATGGAATCACCCTGCATTTATAGAGTATTCTGATAATTCACTTTGTTCTTCTCGGACATACTCATCATATTCTGCAGCAAACAAAAGTTCAGAGTCCACTAGTTTTGCCTTTTTGTTGGAATGAATTAGGTGTTAATGTGTTCTTATCTAGGACCAACGTAAAAAATTAAAGAAAATTCCAGTATACTGAGATCATGATTATTTATTACTCGTATTGGAATATCTCATCTTCACTGAGAGCTACTAATCCATGGATATTTATTGCAGTTTATATTAAAAGCATTTTCTTGGTGGTTATTATTATATTATTATGTGATTTACTGATTCAAATGAGTTTTGGCTGAGTTAAAAATTAGTCAGTTTCATATGGAAATATGTTTTTAATCTTTTGTTTCCCTTCTGAAGTCTGCAAGTGAACTAAATAGTCAATAAAATTCTTAGCTGATTAAGATTTCAACTAAAAATACATAGAAGTATTTTTTCTCATTTTCTTAAGCAGGGAAAACACTAAACTACTCTTCTAAAGAATACAGAAAAGTATGACAGTACACTGCAGCAAAACGTAAACATTTTCAATAACTAAAACATTTTGAAATTAAAAAAAACCTGGATACAAATGAATGTTTACAAAGTACAGAGCCTTCAGCTGCAGTGACTGTGTACCAGTAACACTGTTAGAAGAAGAAAGGTCTCAGAATGGACAGAGGCATGAATGTAGGAGTGACTAACAAGGAGGTATAGTAAATAAAAAAATTAGAAACTATTTCAACAAACAATTATGGTTTAAGTGATCCTTCGCTGCCATACAAGGTCCTTTGACTGAGAAAAAGAAACGGGGGAAAGAAAATAAGGCCCAACAGCCAATAAAGTGGAGACTTGGGACATAATTCCTGGAAGGTTGTTAGCCTAACTTTGCTCATTCTTGGAAGAGATGATGAAAATAAGTATGTGCCTAAACTCCCAAATTAGACTTGAATAGACTGGATAACACTGTAATTCTGTTGTGGGTGAAGGAGATTTAGTTGAAATAACAAACAGGAAGCACTCATTTAGAAACTAAAACCTCACTGTACTTTCTCATTAAGAAGAGATGTATAAGATGATATTCAATGTCATTGCACTACTCTGAATGATGGCCAAGCAGGACACTGTTTTTCCCTGATTGTGATGAGAAACTGAATTCTGAATAATGGTTTTCAAACGCAAAATCAGATATGGAGTGAGGCTTAAATGAAAACTTTTGAAGTCAGCTCTTTAAAAATTTGCATTTAAACAATTCCATAATTTTGAAAATGGTGCAAAAATACCTTAAGATTGAAATGTAGTCTTTAGAGGCCAAAAAGTTAGAACAAGTCACTTATTTATTAAAAAAAAAATGAAATGAAGTCATTTGATATTCCTTTTTTTCCTTAAATGCTGGAATAAACGTGCTTGGAATGCATCGATCCTATCAGCATTGGCAATAGGACATTATTTAACGCAGATTAAAGGACTATAGCTCAGGTAATGTCAAAGACATCTTTTCTGGCGAAGGGACCTGACTCTTCAGCATGATAGTTTCCTGTGTGGGAGTCTACAACTTTCTTTCCATGTAGCAAAAATTCCTGATGTAGAATAACTTTAAGTACTGTAATCCCTCTTGATAATTAGACAGTTCTTTAAATAAATCACAAACTGGAAAATTCCTCGGACAAGATGGAAGATCAAAATCTGAAATTTTCAAGGAAAAGTCTCTTAAAAAAAAAAATCCAATGAAAGGATTTATTATCATGTTAAAAAAAAATAAACAAGCAAGGATGAGGCAGAGTATGTATTAAAGAAAGGAAGAAATACTTCTGTGCATGCTTCCCTGGCAGAGAATCCCTGGAAAGAGCTATGCTGCATTTCAGGGTTTCCTACAAACATGCTTGGTTGCTCAGTCTGCCGTCATCCATGTGGGCTGCATTCCAGATGAGAACATGTGGGAAAGCACAGTGTCTGAGCTTCATGTTAGTCAGGGAGGTTAGCCAAATGTCTGAAACTGATAACTGGGAGCAGGGCCAGCAAACTCTTGGCATTTTACATGTGGTTAGGTTTTTTGGGAACTAAGCCAAGGAAATCTTTAAAGGACTCATCAAAAAAATTCTACTGAATGTGTTCTAAATAATGCTCTCACTGTACTGTTGAGATATGGTAAGTATAGCTGAATTCAGCAGTCCTTGTCTCGGTGCCACTGCCATGAATTTTTATGGATGTTTTATCTAATGGAAAATGCAGATTAATCTCTCATTGCTATTTTGAATTTAATATACTGAGTGAGAATTTCTTCCTGTTACAGATTTTTGACAATGCCTTCTTTTTCAGAAAAAAAAAATATATAGTTATTGCGGTAAAATGAAGGTAAGCAAAATTACCTTTTTTAAAATCACAAAATATATCCTCTTATGTTGATTGGTGTTCTTCAGATTTGGCATGTTAAAATCTGGATCTTGAAGAGAGAGTCCTATCATCATATATAAAAAAAACCTTTTACTTTCTATACAACATAATTTCTGTACTGTACTTAAATATTATTGTTAAGATCAACCGACTCTTGCAATTGATTTGAAAAAGGGAAAAAGGAGCAGAGCTGTGTGTTAGCATAAGTAGAGCTATCTGTTTTCAACTTTTTTGGTGCTCCTTTCCCTTTAATTATACACTGTACTATGGAGACCATCCTATTAGCATCAAAAAGGTAGTATAAGTACTGTCATTGGTTCCCTTCCCTTCCCTTCCCTTCCCTTCCCTTCCCT
>VZTF01008201.1:357746-463221 GCA_013397755.1 Cnemophilus loriae | reverse complement strand
AAAAAAAAAAGGTACCAGTTTTCAAACTTTCACAGGTTGCACTCAGCAAGCAATGAGATGGCTGACATGCACTGATAGAAAGGAAAACTTTGATCTATTAATTGTTTTCCATCCATTTTGTACTGAAGATTTTGAACTGTATTTGATACTCAGGTTATAATGTTGTTACCTGAAACTTACAGGTTCTCTGAACCTACCACGTTCTCTGTAACCTGAATTTATGATGTTCTCTGTTCTCACAAAAAGTTTTTGCATGCCAATAGCTTCAATGCTAGCTTTAAAAAAAAAATCTACTAATCTTACAGATAGGTTTTACAACAGGGCACTTCTGTAAAGTAGTTAAGAATTCAAAATATTAACTTATATACTCAAAGCATGACAGAAATATTAGGACAGAAAACAGAGGACTCATATTCCTCCTTCATCAAGCCCAGCCAATATGCTGTTGGAATTCATCTGTCTACATTCCAGCATGTGACTTTTTGGTAAGTTAGCTTCAGTATTGTGGGCTTATATTATGTGTTTCTTAACTAAAAGAATAGGAAAAGTAAAATAGATATAAATACACAGAAATTTTGGGGGAGGGTTGAAGGTGGATCTTGCTTCTAGTATTAACAAAAGGGGATAATGTAAAGTGTAGATAATCTTTAGCATGGATATTCTTCCTAAAGAATCCTAAAAGTATCCTGATTTTTAATCCATAAATTTTCAGCTGCAAGTTTTCAGCGTTATAATATCATAGGATCATGCGTATAGTTATGGAAGACTGTTATAGATTTCCTGGAAAGATGCTGATGCTGGTTCAGTAGTGTTTTTCAAAGGTTTTCTGAACAAATTTGAGTATCCCAGATATGCTTAAACACCTGAACACTCCAAAGACCACTGTCTAGTTTACAGATACAGTCCTTGGATTTAGCATACTGTCTACATAGAACAGTGAATTCACTATATATGCTATATATGAACAATAGTGATAGAATAAGATAGTGTGACGATTATGTAAGCCTTCTTTAAAGTTATGTGAAATACACTTCTTCTTATGTAAGTCATTCTTTTTCCATGTAAATAAAATTTAATGACATTTACAAAAATATTATTCACCTGAATAATCACTTTTAATTTACAGCAGTTCAAGCATCTGCATCTAATCTGTTTCTTAAATGTAAATGACACCTGTGGGAAGAAGATGAACCCATTTCTATCAGGCATTTTAAAAATGCTGAAACAGAAACCTGAAAAAAAACCCACCAAATATATTTTATTTTGCAAGTAGCTATGCCTAAAGCCTTAAAAAGTATTCTTGTCAGCTAACTTAGAAATATCTTCATAGAATCTAAGAAATCTAAAAATCTTGAATTGTAGAGATAAATTATAAAGGAAATTGTACACAAGATTAATGATTCTTTAATTTTATGAAATGAAAACTACCTAGCAAGGTTAGTAAAGGATTTGAAATTTTGTAATTTTAGTACTAGTTTTTCAGAGAGAGCCTTATCATGTAAATACACCTTTTACAGCTAGGTAAAGCATGAGAAAACTACTCAGATTTTCAGGGGGAAGAGTGTTTAGCATGGGTTTTTTTTCTGATTTTTGACTCATAAGATTTAATTTTGTATGTAACAGTTCTAAAGAATATTGTCCTATTGAAGAGATTAACTTCTTGTACGTGAATGAAATGTTTTGCTCTGCAGAAAGTATATAAATATTAATCTGGGTTTCTACGCCCTATTAAGTCATGCAGTGATTTTTCATGCACAGTAACATAAACAGATATATTGATTTCCCAAATGACTTCAAAAGGTGAAAACACAGGCAACTGGTATCAGAATATTGGGCAACTTTCTTGTTTCTGCACTAATGAGTGTCTTGACATGGATTGTTAAGTAAAAGCAGGAGTTCTGTTCCTCACCAATTCATCATAAACCAAGAACTATCTCCCTATCCTGACCAGACCCCCTATTTTTCAGCTTTCAAAAGGCACATGAACAGATGCATAATCTACAAATTAACGTCTTTTTGGAAAGCACTTTTTCCTAGTCTTACAGAAGAATAATTACAGAAATGCATTGCTCTGTACCTGAAGATTGTATCTGATCTCTCCTTTACTATTCCACAATGATATTTTAACTTTTTCTGCCCAGCATATCCAATAAATAAGGTAACTTTTTTTCCTGTCAGTTTTGTGCCTCAAAAATAATTGGTGGTTTGCTCTTGCTACATAGGAAACCAAGAAAAACATATGTATATACAAGATAGAAAAACAAAGTGACTGACAGGTTAGAAAGATAGGAAAAAAATAATATTTGTGAGTCTGTGCCTCTACCTGTCATGAAAAAAAATATTTTATGTGACTTAAGTGCAAAATAATTGCATGCCAATGACAATGATAGAAAAAGTACTGCAGCACTGTCATTTCTGTAATTGTTGGGTGTTCAGGAGTTGCTTCTTGTCAAGTCAAAGTTCAGATCTTATTAAAAAAGAGGTCACATTTCTGTTCAAATATTCCCCTAAGATTAGGTTCCAGCGATTACGTGGAAGCATTTAGTTATACGCTATTTTTCAAATCTTGTCTTTAATATTTAAATTATTTGTTCATAAATTGACACCACATCTTCGATGAGTTCATTTTTTTGGTATGATCTGAACATTTACAGATGTTTTCTTAGACTACTATATTTTCTTAAATAATTTAATTTTTATGAAATCAGACAAAAATAACTAAACCAAACAACCTTATATATTATTTTATTGCATAATATTTCTACATTTTTATGAGAGAAAAATATTAGATTTGACAAAGGACTTAGTGGAGAAAGTGAGTTTCTACCCATTTTTTAAAAACATTCCTTCAGGTCTTAGTCTTTACGAAAAATATGTTCATACCTAAGAAGACAGCTGTTTACAATAAGGATCATTAACTGTGTTTATTCTAATGCAACTTTTGAAAGCTTTGAAGGCATTAATGATGGTAAAACCTTTAAAGATTCATAAAGTCAATTTCAATAGCAAATAAGAAGTACAACATTCAGTTACATATCTAAAATCACATGTTAGAAAAATCAAGACTAGAAAATGAGTGGGAAGAGACTATCATGATATTTTGTCATTGCGTTTTTCTGGATGTCTGTTTTTTGAAGGCTTCTCTTTCCAGACAGACCAGTGATAAAAAGCAAATTTGAATCTAAACATTGAATGCCATAAAAGGTTTTCTAGCACAAAGGAAAAAAAACATAACGGTCATCATCATAATTATAAAGATGTAGAAGTTTTAAAATAAAGGTCAAAACACATTAATAATGAGCATATATATACGAGCACACAGATTTTTAAAGGCATCATTTTATTAAGGTCATATTTCAGACCTAACCTTTTTCAATTAATGGAGTTCAGATCTAAACTTAGGGCCTCAAACGTCCTTCACTACACACAGGTGGTGATGATTCAAAGCAATTTACTTTACACTTGCAAAGTGTAAGCAGGACAATATGGTTTGGGGGTTCCCCAAGCCCCATTTTTTTACCTCTCCTGTCTTTCAGTACTGCAAAAACAAAACAGGTATCTGCTTGGTAGTCACTTATGAAATTCAAGCCTGTAATTTACATATTCTCATTCATGTTATATAGTGGCCCGAAATAACAGCAATATTTGGTGAGATATATTCTCTCACACACTATTATATCACATTGATGGAACCTAAATATATCCTCTGACATTTACCACACAAACAATTTACAACTCTTTACTGTTTAGACAGTGATTTGTAAGGCTTTTAGCAGAGTTTGGTGATAGTAGCAGAAGTTATTTATGAAAATAATTTTCAAAAATACATTTTACAATCATTTTTGTGATGTCATTACACCTTTTCTTATTGGGTTTGCATGGCAGGGTTTCGGGGAGTGCAGGAAGGTATCTACAGGAGTGGCTTCCATGAGTAGCTTCTAGAATCTTCCCCCATGGTCCACTAAAGCAAGTGCCACTTGGCTCCGAGATGGACCCATGACTGACCAAGACAAAGCCCATCAACAATATTGGTAGTATTCCTGGGATAACATATTTAAGAAGGGGGAAAAAGTTACTGTGCAGAAGAAATTGTGGCCAAAGTAGAGAGGCATGAGGTCATGAAAGAGAAACAGCCCTTCAGACACCAAGGTTGGTGGTAGGTGTCAGAAGGAGAGGGAGGACGTGCTACAGGTGCCAGAGCAGATTCCCCTGCATTCCACGGTGCAGATTGTGGTGAGTCAGGCTGTCTCTGCAGCCCATGGAGGTTCTCGCGGTAGCATTTAGGTGTGCCTGAGAGAAGGCTGTGACCATGTGTGGAACCTGTGCCTGTGTGTGAAGCCTGTACTGGAGCAGGCTCCAGGAAGGACTTGTTGCCACATAGAGAAAGAAACCCACACTGGAGCAGGTTTTCTGGCAGGATTTGTGACCCCATGGGAATCCATGCTGGAGCAGTTCTTGAAGAACTGCAGCCTTTGGGTGGGACCCCACACGGAGCACAGGAAGAGTGTGAGGAGGAAGTAGCAGGAGATGTGTGATGAACTAACCTTGATACCCATTCCCCATTCCCCTGTGCCACTGGAGAGGGGAGAAGGTAGAGAGCAAAGTTAAGCCCGGGAAGGTGAGGAGTAAGACATTTTTAGGTTTTTATTTTATTTCTCATTATCCTACTCTGATTTGATTAGCAATAAAGCAAACTAAGTTGATTTTATTTTTTCCATGATGGTAGTTAGTGAGTGTCATCTCTCCCTATCCTTATCTTGACCCACGAGCCTTTCATTTTATTTTCTCTTTTGCAGTCTACCTGGGGAGGGGAACAATAGAGTAGCTTTGGTAGGCATCTGGCATCCAGACAGGGTCAATCTGCAGCAAGATCACATTTCGTTGGCACTGGTAAGTAATTCACCTAAACTCCACTGTTACTCAGAGTGAAAGATCATCTTTCCTCGAAAGGAACTGTTTTACACGATCAGTTTATCATCTCTTAACCCATAACTTCAGTTAACAGTGGTTTGTCCCCTACTAGGCTTCTATAAAAAGCATTTTCTGGCAAGCAAAGTTACAGGCACATAACAGGCACTAGATTTCTTTACGGTGATTTGAGAAGAATTTTTATATGACTTCTTCTATGACTTTTTCAGGCTCTAATTGGAATTGTAGAAAGCTGGAAACGCTAAATTTCAGATCACTTAAATAGCTTAAAGTATAAATTTTTGCAGTTTTGTTGACTGGAGGAGGGTATTGGTGGTTTTATTTTTGATTTTTTCTTGTTATAAACAGTGATTTAGGCCACCCTTAATGGTTACAGAAAATAGGATAATGGTGAATACATTTTACTTGTGATGGTAAAATTCATACAAAGTTCATCAATCACAGATTCATTCGATCTGGGAGAACTTGTCTTCGGAAAGAATATTTTTCAGAAACTACTGAAAGCTTTGCTATTCTTACTGTAGTTATACATGTAAAAAAAGGAAATGGTACTGTTGTGTACTTTGTTACAAAATGTATCTTTTTAAAAATTCATTCTATTGTATGACTAAAGAACACTGTTTTACTGGTGAACACCACTTCTATTATATGTCACTGGCACAGTGTTGGTTTTTAAAACTACACAATAGTTCTACATGGTTCACAGTGGTATATTGGCGTGAAAATCTGGCATGGTAGGAATCTTACTAAAATAATTTGTGTGAGAGCCTATAGCGATCTTCATACGAATATCAGTTAGCAGAGGAGCTACTCCAGTTTTTAACTAGCACGGAACGGAACCTAAGTATATTTGGGTTCAGCTATCTCGCTTTTCTGCACAAAAATAAAACAAGAGAATGAAATGCTACAAATTAGGTATTCTGGGTTCTTTCTTTTTTGGTTGTTTTTTTATTATTATTTATTTTTATTTTTTAAGATGGCTACTTGCTTGCACCAACAGCCTGTATCTTATTTTGAAGCTTTGCAACACAGTGTGGAGATCACTGAACTAATAACATCCACCATTTAATAAATATCTGTATATCTGGGCACCCAAACTGTTAATTTCCACTGAGATAAGTAAAAAGAAAAACAATCCAACCACAAAGTTCATTAACATAGAGCTAGATCTGAACCTGACCAAGAATCTGTGCAGGGCACTGCATTGTACAGACATAGCACCTAACTGTCTACTACTTTAACACTGTAAATGGGCACTGAAATATTCTTTCTTCTCTCTGTTTCTGATTATATTAACATAATGGTTTTTCAAACCTAGTCAACATTATGCTTTGTCATTGCTAGGGCATGTTATGCAGAATTCAATCACCTGACATCATGGGTTTTATATCAATATTCTAAAGAGTTGTATCCTCAAAATGGTCAATTAAAGGCTATAAAATGTTTCATCTTACCATTGACTAGCACATTCTCTAGGAAAATAACTGATTTGTACTACTTATTCATAATTACTGATGTCCCACATGGTACAAGAATACCTTTTAACAACTACTAGGAAGCAAACATTCCATTTCCTGAAGTAAAACTAAAGGTTTTTGTCTTTTTGAGTATAAAAATAAAAGGAAAAAAAAAAAGATAAGAAATTTTGTTCATGCACAAGGAAGAAATATACAGAGAGAGATATAAAGCCCCTACACACACAAATAAAAAGCTCAATCACAGGGAAATACCACGCTTTGCAAGAACAACTTGCCCAGCTGTTAGAATAGTCACATAGGTCACCGGTGACCTTTTACTTACATAAAATATGCCTAGCTCTTGACCTAACTGCAGATCTATCAGGGAAAAAAACCTCACAAAATAATCAGTTTGGTATTGTTGGTGCTATTCTGTTTTATGATCTAACATATTAGATCAGAAAGAAAATGTACTCATATTAATAATTATACTAATATTAGGAACACCAGACATTTGAATCTACATTCCCTGGGAGGCGAGGACTGTGAAAACCCTAGTGCTTTGAATTTCAGGTGGGTATTATTCTGAGAAGCATTTTTATCAAAAGTTTTATCTAAACCTATTGCTTGTATACATAAATAAAAATAAAATACTGCAGAAGGTTTTGCCACCAGATCTTTAACGATGTGTCTGGTAGACAGCATGAAGATCCACAGCATCAAGATCCAGGGATTTACAGGAGTGAAAAAATGGTCTCCTGTCTTCTCTTACGGGATCAACAGAAATCTGCTGGTATTACAGCTTGAGAACTAACAGACTTCATGACTTTGATTGAATTTAGCCAATCAAAAGCTCAGAACATTAATATGAAGAAACTGCATCTCTTTACTTCAGCTAAACTATTGCTACACATCTTGAAGTGAAAATTCCTGGACTCATAGGACTGCAGATCCATCACTGGTTACCATCCCTACCGCTTTGATAATTTTTGCTTTCCATCCCACACCCTCTGTTCTGCTCACCTGCAAAAGGAAATGTACCATTACGTGTTTTCCTGCATATATGCAGAAATTATAGTAAATGTCGAAGAGATGTGCAAAAAGGAGATATGGCAAAAATGTAGGATGGCATTTACACATATAATTGCAGTATAATCCACTTTTAAAAATGCAGATTAGCTGACAGAAATTTAATAAATTCCTTCTGCTCATTTATGATAGTCAAAGACACTGCATCAGTGTGTAATTCAAAGGAACTGGATTATTTCATAATATGCGGAGGAAAACTGACTTGGCATTGTTGACTTACTGATACCAGCTATCCTCCTGCTGTCACTTTTAATTCTCTATAAACAATTTCCTCTAACATCCCCTACTGCCAGAGACAATTCACACTCTGTGAATGATGGGGATCATTCAGGACAATAGTATGTATTTTCTCCTATAACACCTGAAAAGTCAAAAGATTAAACCAATTTAGCGAAACGACAATTTGAATTTCGGTTTCTAATAAAAGAATTGATATCCAATTATAATAAAGTCATAAAATATAGCTACATTTCTATGAAATAAAAATATATGTATACCTGTACTTTTTTCCTGGGTTTGACATATTCAGATTTTACTTGCATGTCTTCCCTGCAGAGAACATATATTTTATGTGTGTGTGTGTGTATATATATACGTATATATATGTATATACACACACATATAAATAAAACTAAGCAGGGCCAGATACTTCTTCTCAGAAGTATTTTGTGGCATATGCCCTATATTTTTCTTTCTCTTATCAAACAAAATTATAACCTTCTTACGGCAATTGTGAGTTTCAAAAAATCAGTATATTGTTGCATTCATTTTATGGCAACCCAGCCTGATAGTGAGAAATATGCTACTTTTTCTTAATAATGGTAATAGATAAAAGTAACCCATAACCTCATTCTCCATCCTAATTTTTTAGTTTTACATCATGGACATACCCATAAAGACGAACAATCAAAACCAAGTCTACCATAGTGGGTATTTATAACTTTTGAGAGCGAAAGAAAGAGAAAATCAGAGAGAAATTTCAAAAGATATAAAATAATCAGCTAAGTTTTACAATTGGTCATTTTATTAGTCTGAACCTGATTCTATCAAGTGAAAATATGAAGTCTGTAGGAAATTATGAAAGCAATAACTTATAAAGAGCACTGGTCATTCTGTTACAATACATATATTTTTACACATCCCTGTAACTACCTGTAAGAGCCAAACAATGCAGCCCATACACACGAACTCACTCACAGAAAAGCAGCAGTGTTAACAAAATCAACTATAACTTTGAATATATGGTATGCTGGTTTCAGACACCATTCAAGTCACAACAGGGCCATAGTTCTTAGGCAAAGGATATAGGCTGTGTAAGTGAAGGAGACCCTTGAGAAACAGTTCTAATAGGATGAACAGTTATTCTCCAGGTACAAATTGGGGCTCTCTCAGCACATACTCTTTACAAATTTTCGGCTTACTTGGTGATGTCTCCAAAAAGGGGTAATACTGTCACTAAAATAAAGGAGGGATTTCAAATATCTTTTTATATTGTCATGTGTTAATTTGTATTGGAAACACTATTCTAATCTGCATATTGACTGACATATTTGTTTGCCTAAAGAAAAGTCTAAGGGGACACAAAGTCTCAAAAGATTGTGGGTTTCTCTTTAGGAGCAGTTCCAAATTACAACTGTAGCACTAAACAGAAGGATCCCCTAAAATAACCACTCTCTGTTCTTTTCAGGACATACTTGTGATAAGTTCTCAGAAAACTCCAAAGACATAATTACCAATGAGAAACTGCACGCAAAAAGCAGTGTCTGTGAAACTGAGTTTCTTAGAGCAAAATACTCCACACAGCCCAGAAGCTGTCAATAATAGACATCACAAATACTAGGAGAAAGCTTAACTGAATTGATTTCAGTAAAATTAGTTAGTGTTATGCAGCATGGATCTGAAATACTCTGCGTTAAAAGTTATAAAAGTCATGCTGACATATGGAAGAATTTCAGTCTTCTTGGTCCATCCCACATTTTGATGTCTGGGAATTTAGACAAATATAATTTTGTGACAGCTGCCAAATCAGCGGGAAAATATCACGATTAAACCTAGATAATTAATAGCCCCCATCTTTGGTCAAGTCAAGTCTACCCATCTCACTTCTTGAACTGTTCACCCAGGTTGGATGGGGCCTTGGGCAACCTAACCCAGTGGGTGGCATCCATGCCTAGGTCAAGGGTGGGTTGGAACTAGATGATTTTTAAGGTCCCTTCCAAAGCATTCTATGATTCTATGAACAACTGCAATCAGTTTAAGGGCCAAGATTTTCTTGTCCTGAAGCAGAAGCTGTTAACTGGATTGAAAACAGTAACTGTTCTAGATAATTTTCATTTGATTCCAATCCTACAATACAGTATGTTGCATTGTGTTTAGGGTTGTTTTTTTCCATGCCTGTTTGTTACCTATCTAATTTATATATCTGGATGTCTGTAGAACTGTCCTGTAAATATGACCTTTCTCATTTAGTTATTTATATTAAATTATAAGACTGTATTATACTTTGTTCTGTTTCTCCCAATAAGTAGAAAAAGAAAAAAGGGTACTAGGAAGATGGCTGGCACTTTACACATATGAAAAACTCAACAAATATAATTCCACTTTATTTTAGCACTAATATTGTGATGCTGTCTATTTTTGTCTTCCACTTCCCCTATACCTTGGTACCTCTTCTTCATGACATTTTAACATTCAGGATCTTCCTGTTAAAGAGATTTTTTCCCCCTTGACTTATAAGTTGTCTCAGTCTCTTTTCCTAAGCTTGTAAGGAAAAATATGCTCTGATCTTGATTCACCTTTCAATAAATATTATCTTATCACTAGTATGAAAGATACAAAAATCTTCTCATGACAGTTCACGTGGTAGCTTTGTACATATTTCTCACTATTTCCCATCTCAGATCAACCTGAAAAAAAGAATATAATCTTAATTTTTCACTCCAATCTTCAGAAAGAGATGTGCTCTCACACCAGGATGGAAGTAGATTAGTGACTTCCATAAACAGTACGATTGTCTTTTATGTTGTGCACTTACAAAGCAAAGAAAGGCTTAACTTGGCTTAACTTACCTTAACTTACTGCATCTTTTTAAACACTCCGTTTTTAAAATGATTGCATAACATACTTTTAATATGATATGAGAAAAAGGCAAACACCTCAAATATTTCTAAATTTCTTTTAGATTCTTTCTGATTCTCAAAACAGGTCAATTTTTATACATCCGTAAAATTTTACTTTCAAACAAATCATCCAGGACAAGTGACCTTGACCCACGCAGGAGCATTAAAAGGAAAAGCAAATGATACAGGTCACTTGTTGCTGTGGGGGATGGAGGCACTCAAGAGCTGACTTGATTTTTTGTCTAATTAGTTACTTCATGGGGATTCAAATGCAGGATGTTGTGGAGAGATAGTCAAAGCTTGCCTGTCTCCCTGCCTGTTAATCCTTGCTGTTCTTCCTTGTTGGAACCAGTTACACTAAAAGAGACCACCTGGAGCATAGTAGATGTGACTACAGAGATCTGGAAGAAATAACCAGGACACTGGGACCCAGATGGTGTTATCTTGAATCCTGCATGTGACATAAAAGGGTGCAAAAGGAAGGTACACGGTAAAAAATATGGTAATTGCATTTCCAGTTTAAAAATCTCTAGTTCAAAATGATACATGAAAGTTCAGGACATTTAATTTTTATGTAATACTGATGGGCGGTCACAAATAAATTACAGAAAAAGATTCTTTGGTGAAGAACAGTGTGTTTTCTAGGGTTAATGTGAATTCTCAGGAAAAAAGTAGTAAACAAATTGAAAGATACATTCCTTGAAAAATAGTCCATTAAAAACGTTAGATAAAACCACCATCAGAAGTCTAGATAATACTGCACAGGAATAATACTATATATTAGGTTTGATTTTATATGGTTTTCTTTTGAAAGAAGACAAACTGATCGATGTTGGTATTTCAAGCCGTTGGCTTTGGTTTTACATCCTGAAGACAAAAAGCTAACTTCACTAAGAGGCCTATAATTGCAAAAAAAAATCTTGTTTGAGTGGATTAATTTTAGCTTGTTTCCAATTTCCTTGTTATTTGGAGTAAAATAAATATTATTTGTTACCAATTTAATTTTTTAAAATTTCTGTGAACTTAGCTTTCGTCAGTTTGCCAATCTAGAACTACTTTATGTGAAATAGAAGTTTTATCTTATAACATCACAAAGATACCTATGATAACATATAGTGTAGTTTGCATGAAGTAGAAAATTGAGATATGAACAACACTTCCAAAATGGGCTTAAGGTAATTTTCTTTACATTACTTTATTACAACCCAATTCCCGCACTTTTATGAAAATTGACTAATTATTGTGATTTTTTTTTTCCCTTCCCAGGAACAAGCATATTAAATCTGCTAAAAAGGCTGGATATGAAGCAGCCTTTTTTCCCCCCACAGATCCTTTGCTTCCCTTATAAGTGATCTAGAACCACAGTATTGGACAAGTATTTGTGTTGAGTCATGGTGGGATTATTTGCATAAAATAGTCTTTTCCTTACAGCTGCATATAATCTCATATTATTTTTCCACAGCCTGTTGAGCAGACTGGGGCATGAACCTGGTACTGGCAGAGACTGACAAACCTGTATCACCATGGTGCAGCTGGTAAAACATGCCTCAAGGAACAACAGAAAAGAGATGATGAAATGTTGCAACATTGTAAAAAAATCTCTGAAAATTAGTTAAAGAAGACCTAAACAACATCCTATTTTATACTTGCAAAGTGGAGTCCAGGGATAGCCACTTAGCAGGGGTTTTTTCTGACATTTTGTGTTATTTTAACAGTCCTCAATTAAGCAGGAAAGTTAGACATATCAATAAATCACTGCAGGACCTTGACGACTATTGAGGAAGTCACTCATAGATTGAAGATGATTGAAAAGATGAGGATGTTCTGACGCTACAGATAGTAGGGAAGTTAAGAACAAAAAGCCCACAAAGTGGAGAGATTGTCGTGAACATTGCATTCCTTCACAAACAATGAACCATCATGGGAAAGGGGAGGAGGAGGAGGGGAGTAATAGCCTTCAGTTTTTTCCATATTGAAGTAATACACTACCAGTTCAAACGTGCCAACTCCAAGTAGTGAAGACGATTCCACTAGCTTATGCATAAAACTGTTTGACAGAACTAAGAACTTTCAAAGCAGTATCAAAGTGTTTTCCCAATATGTAGAAAATATATCTAGATATACCCATGGAAATGTCGAGAATAAAGAAATCAAGCAAAATGGAAGATAACCCTTTCTGTACCAATTGGATAGATACTTAAAAGGAAGGTATATAATTAATGAAATTGTTTTAACCTTTCAGTGTGATTCTAGCCAGAAAAATAAATCATTGATTTTGAAACACACAATTTATTCCCATATTGACAGTCTTGGTTCGGCTACATAGAATTACAGTCCCATTGTGTGTGTGAATTTTCTCAGAGGAATATAATATTTTTAGGGATGCTGTAGCACTATTCTTGTTTGAAACAACTCTTAGACATCACAGTTCCGTTGAGACTTTTTTTCAGTTTCCAAAGCATAGGAAGGATGCTTCTCATAATGAACATGATCATTAGCAAAAATTATCTAAAAGCTATCCTAAGAAGTATTTCTCTTTTCTTTACATTCTTTTACAAGCCCATGGTTTGTAGTAGAAAACACTTCAATAGAAATCCTTTTTGTAATGAGTATTTGGGGCTCAGATAATGCTATCAATGAAGTCTCTAGGTTATTTTAGAATTTTCAAGCACTCGGGTCCATTTATCAGGTACATCTGCTTGAACTTATCACATGCATCAATTAAACTACTTGTTTCAATTTTACACGACTGAAGGCACTGTTTTGATCTCCTTTTCATTTCCCAGCTAGCTGTATTTCCTTTGAAGCTGATGACTGAGCTACAAATACACAGCTGGTCTTTGTTCGCTATTTCCCAATATATGCAGATTGGCTGGAACTAATAGCTGTAGTTCTGGCTAGGCTCCTGGTCTACTGCTGGATGTTGGGAGATCATGCACAAATTGGCCAAATGCTCAAATCTCACACCAGGAAAACTTTTAGTCCAAGGAACCCAGCAGAGCAACAGCTGTAATCACTACCACTCTAATTTTCCCTGTCTTCCATAGCTGTAAACCTAAAGTAAATTGAAGGTTCTATTATGCTGGCCAGTATAAGGATGTGAAGTATAAAGATTGGTAACTGGGCATTTGTTTTCTCTTTTTCAAGTTATTTACGCTTTTATATAAAACTGATGAACACCAACACATAAAACAATAATGATATATATATATGAATAATGCATGATGTATAACTTTAGGTAATTTCATTTGCAAATTAATGATTTTAAGATTCTTATACTGAGAAAGTCAAAATGTACCATGAATATTATGTTTCTTATACTCCTTCTTGTAGTAAACTGTACAGTCAAATATTTGTCACATTAAGAACTGAATGAAATAACTTCTCAAAACTCTCTTGGCAGGTGTCACCATCCACTCCCATTGAAATCGAATGGTTTCCCATCAGTTTGTATGGAATCAGTTTGAGAAAAATAAGTTGCTTATCTATTTTATACAGCTTTCACTGGTCTAACTAGAAGCACTTTTCAAAAAGATATATTTTCATTGACTAGTTTGTATCTATCAAATAAATTCAAACATTTTATCTCTTTCCATAGTTTACTTAAACCTTGAGTATCGAGTTTTATTCAAAACACGTGCTTATTTTGGCTCATATAATAACAGACAAAAATGATACATGTGTCCGAGGCAGTGATATATTTTGAATATGAGCATGTAGATTCTCAACTTTATACAACATTAAAACTTACGTGTGAATTGTGTTCTCTCGCCAAAATTAATTCAAGTCAGAAACTGACAGCTGGGCATTTATATTTTCATGTGAAGCCTTGAACATCTATCCACTAATAAAGATTGACAAGAAGGAAAAAAAATCCTTTGTTTTTCATCCCAAATCAAACTGCTTCTAGCCTCCTATAACAGAACAACTTGCAAACAATCACTTTTCTAAGCAAACCTAATGTGCAGCTACAATTTGGGAAAAAATAGTGCCTACAGAATAGAAAAAAAACAACTTGAACTTTTGCACTTAAGAATCTTAAAAATTGCTGCAATTTGTAGAATACATAATTTCTGTCTTAAAAGGAAATAAATCACAACTATCAAGGATAAAAATTAAAAATAAAATTCCAGTTATATACTAGACTAAAACATATATTCAAATTCAAGTCCTGTGATCTTTCAGTGTGGTATAATTTAACTACATGGTGGCTTTAATGTGCCAGAAACTTTTATTCCCTTTGAGACAGCAATTAATCAAAAACATGTCATATATAAAAGAAAACTGGAATAAGAATTTTCTTCTACTAAAACAAAACTTTTACAAAAGAAGCCCCAGCCAAACAGGCAAAGGTAAGCAAAATAGTCAGCATCACCTAAGTCTATTAAAACAATATGAATGCCTGCCTTCTTTGAGGAAGGCCATAGATTTACACTTCTTCACATCAATAAGCATCGGCAGTACACTCTGAAGCTGTTTTGGCTAACGTGAGCTAAACTACTGTTCTGGAGTAACTAAAAATCAACTATTTCCCCATTTTGGTAGATGCAGGGGATGCAAATTTTTTTTGGCAGCACCTGTTGATTCCACAGAACTCTTTTCTTTCTAAGAGATGTTCATGGGCTGAATAATCCTGATGGTTTTGGGGTGGTGTGTGGTTGGGGTATTTTTTTGTTATTTTTTCGTTTGTTTCGGAGTTTAGATCTAGTGCACGTGAGTTATCCATGAGATACTTCAGCAGACACATATTTAATTTCTCCATATTCGGTATTGTGAAGAAAGAAGGACAGACATTCTAATTCCAGATGAATGATTATTGAAACCATTATGGTGCCCACCAGACTAACCTCATGTGCTTAGTAGTCTTTTCATTTATAAACCCCATATGTGTATTGGTTTTATCCCTCTCTTTTACTAGTTTTTACTGAATTCTATTGTTTTCTTAGTTGCTGTTCTCAGGAAAAGCCTTATTCTGTCTTTAACCAGCATTCACTGATAAAATACTGTGTTTAAAAACAACTGTGATTGTGTTGAATTCCCTACCTTTGTAGCTTTTTAAGCTCTTTTTAAGCTCTTTTTAACTTCCACAATATGTTGCAATTGTTAGAAGAAACAAATCAGGGAACTTTAAAACCTCCGTTTTGTAGCATTATTGGTAAATATTACTTTTAATGGGCCTTGATTTCACAGTAACTAAAAGCTTAATGTAGCTGTATAAATAACTGATTCATCCTATCTTAGTCTTGAGCTCTTCTGGGGTTGGGTTTTTTAATTCTCATTTACATTTTAATTCATGGTGTAGTTCAAACACACTAGAATTTTGGAAATATTATTCCCTGTTGAATTATTGAACATCTAAAGATACAGTGGTTATCTTAATAGCTCTGCTTGTTACTGTGTATCAAACCTTCTCTCTTGTCTTTCTTAAATGTCCCAAAACATAGTTCAAAACAAAATAAAAGAAGAACATTTGGGTTTTAATTATAGGGGAGGGGAAAAAAGCTTTCTGACTAGAGTTAGCATTCCTGGAAATCGGCTTTTTTAATGCAAATCCTGCTAGAACCTGTCTGTACTTCTGCTGCAACCTGGACAATGCTAGGAAGAGCATTAAGCATGGGAGACATACAGTTTTCTGCTCTAGAATACCCACAAAGTAGCAAGGCATTCTCCATAATTTATTTTTATGAGCTTCAATTTCAAATTAATTTTACAAACTTAATGGTTTGGGAAATTATTATGGCAAACAATAATTTAGAGTTGACCTTTTCTGAGCTACCTGTTACTTGATTGGTTTAGCTAGCAATGTCTTTAATTGAATTTGTCAGCAACAAAAATATGTGTGCTAACAGCTGCTGACTTAAATTTTATAATTATTGTTATTACCTTAGATAAAAATTTAAGCAGGCAAAAAAAAGAAGGGGAGTAGAACAAAGTCACCTACAGTACCACAGAGTGAATGTCTCAATGAAAAAGTTTTAATACTCATTGCTTCTTTAGAAATATATTTCTGCATTAGAAAAACCTGCAATAAATATTTTTCATTTATGGAAAAAAAATCACAAGCTATATATGAGATTATGCAGATAAAAATTATTATTATGTGTGTTATTTCCTTAGCTAAAGCTTTATATTATCATCGGTAAAAACATTTTAAAGTTCAGTCTTGAATTCTGCAAGCCTTGGCTGCTGCTTACCAGTTCAGAAATATCTCCTGCAAGGTGCTGCACGTGGGTCTGGGCAACCACTAGTACCAACACAGGCTGGGAGGTGAACAGATTGAGAGCAGCCCTGCTGAGGAGGACTAATGGGTTCTGTCGGATGAGAAATGACTTTGCAGCCCTTTTCTGATCTGTATCAAATGTGGCGTAGCAAGAAGGTCAGGGGAGGTTATTTGATTCTGTCCCTGTACTCTGCCTTGTGAGACCCCATCAGCAGTGCTGCATCCACCTCCGGGGTCCCCAGAACAAGGACATGGACTTGTTGGAGTGAGGCCAGAGGAGGCCACCAAGATGATTAGAGGAATGGAGCACTTCTTCAGGGAAAGGCTGAGTGAACTGGAATTGTTCAGCCTGGAACAGAAGGCTTTGGGGTGACCTAATTGAAGCCTCCCAGTACCTGAAGGGAACCTACAAGAAAGAGGGAAAGAAATTATTTACAACATGTAGTAGATTAGAGGAATGGAGCACTTCTTCAGGGAAAGGCTGAGTGAACTGGAATTGTTCAGCCTGGAACAGAAGGCTTTGGGGTGACCTAATTGAAGCCTCCCAGTACCTGAAGGGAACCTACAAGAAAGAGGGAAAGAAATTATTTACAACATGTAGTAACAGGAAAAGGGAGAATGGCTTCAGACTTCAAGAGAGTAGGTTTCAATTAGATATTAGTGTAAAATTCTTTACTGTGAGGCTGGTGAGGCCCTGGAACAGGGACCCCAGAGGAGTTGTGGATGTCCATTTCTGGAAGTGTTCACAGCCGGCTTGGATGGAATTCTGAGCAACCTGGTCTACTGAAAGATGTCCCTGCCTGTGGCAGGGGGTGGAACTAGATGATATTTAGGGTCCCTTCCAACCCAAACCATTCTATGATTCTATGAAATACAGACCTCTTCTTTGTAAAATAAACAATAGGAGTAACATCTATACCTGTTTTTTTAAAGGAGATATTCTGAAAATCTCTAATTAAAAATAGGAAAAAGCAACCAGACAGCTGAATTCATAGAGAAATACACCGTATCAAAAAATGAAATTAATTTCCAGATAACTCAGTTCTCATCTCTTCATATTTGAAATATAATTTGGCATAGATTTTTGAGGAGGGAGTTCTTGAGTTTTGTTTGTTTGCTTGTTTTTAAAGTATCTCTTTTTCATTAAACCATATTGCAAAGAGAGGAATCATGAAATGATTCACTGTCTTCTAGTCTGAAACAATTTTTGGAGAATAAAACAGCAGTTTCATTCAAATGCACTGTTTCCATCACCCTATCTAACAAACCTTTTCATCGTTTTTTTCGGGGTTTTTTTAATGATGTTTTGCTTAATTTCCTGCCTTAGAAATAAAGGAAATTTTATATGTTACTTCTAAAGAAAAAATATTTGAGGAAACATGACATCCATCAAGTGAATGGAAATCATGTGAAATTATCTCTAACTCCAACTCACACACAAAATTAATTCAGGATCAGGCTTTCTGATTTTCCTAGATATGATTATTTTTCCTATTGTCATTAGTGCAACTCTTCGGTTTGTAACCTAATGTATAGTTTAAATCTGGTTATTGAGGCATAAAAGCACCGTATACTATTGGGAAAAAAATTATGTTTACTGTATTGGGATAATACGAGACTTATCAGAAGCATTAAAATAAGATAACTACCAGTCAGCCTACATGCAACAAATCTGTTTCATGGCTCCACTAGCCCATATGAATGAATTATATGAAGTGATACACAATGAATGACAAATGAATATCCAAAGTCATTCTTCTTCTCTCACGTTTCTGGAATTATAAATCTTGTATTTTGTTTAATATATTGCTACAAAGTAGGTAAATACATTTCAAGCTTTGTGGCTAAAAAAAAAGTGCTATTGTATTCCAGTCTTAGAACTGTCACCATAATTGCTAACATATCGTATAAGCAATTTCTCCTAATTTGAGAATATCCTATTTCAGGGACATAGGGTTATGTGATATTGCCTATAAAATAAAAGTTTATATATGAAAGGCATTTTGTTCTAAGTATGCAAAACTTCTGGGTTTGTGTGGGGTTTTTTCCTTTGGTTAGGTTTTGGGGTTTGTTTGTTTGTTTGTTTTGTTTGCTTTTGGGTTTTGTTTTTGTTTGTTTGTTTGTTTTAAAATTTGAGAGAACACCATATCTGACAAGATCCTGTACTTCTCATAGACACGAAAAATTTATGAAAGAATTTAAGACATGAATTATCACAAAGAATAAATATTGAAAAAAAGCAGAAATCTGATCCTGTAAATGGAAAATGTAAATAATAATCCAAGTAAAAAATTGATTCCAATGTATTCTTTGCTGCCATTCAGAAATCTTAAAAGGTTTTTAGCAAATTAAAAATTAAAAGTGATATTTTTCTGATATATTGGAATAGTTCATCTTGTATTGGAGTATCTATAATAAATCATCTTCTATTCTGCACATATTTTCAAAAATCAATTTCTACCAGTAATAGTTGTATAATGAAAATGTGGGAACTATCTATTTTAAAAGCCTATGCAGGAAGCCAGGTGATGGCATAACATCAACCTGCTAGGGGCTTGCTTTGTACTATGGCTGTGAATTCCATGACACAAGTCATGTCGTACGTCTCAGCGATGTAATTAATTTAAATCCTCTCTATATGATAGAATGTTCCTTATCAGAAACATATTTCCATTCACCTGTAAAAATGAAAGTGTGAAGACAAACACTTTGAATAAATTACTTTTGCCAGGTACTGATATTATTCTTCACCCCAAAACAGGTAAAACCAGAAAAATCTACTGTTCATGATTTCTAGTACAACATCAGTATGGTATTTTCAGAGGATTCAGATGTAACAGCAACCTGCTTAGTTTTAAGCAGTAAAAAGGCATTTTTATACTTCCAAGCTGTCATCCATATTACTATAGGAAATCAGAACTACAATCATGAATTCAACTAGAGAAACTAAATACAGTTGTTTATAACATCAAAGGATGTTGAAAGCACAGAGCAAGCAGACAAGAAAAAAGATTTCTGCCTTTTTGGAATCTTGAATATTGAGTCAATTGTTAAGATATTATGTACAGATTTTTCGTATACGACTTCAGAAAAAAGTCAGACCTGTCTTATCTTTTTATTATATATTTTGTCAACTATGGGGTCACTCAACCTTGTTATTCATGTTTACTGAAAGAATAGCGAAAATATGCAGTCATCTTAGATTTGTTTTGAATGGTTTAAAAACCAGAAAAGTTGATTAAATTTATTATAGATTCACTAACACAAAGAGAGAAGAATACATAGTATTCTGCTTTATAATGTGTCAGAATGGCATATGTTATTCAGAATTGTACTATAATACTTAAAAGTCTAAGACAAAGTTTAAGTTTAACATCGGCAGTAACACGGTAAGTAGTTTCCTGCTTTTCTATTTTGAAAGGCCTGCCTTTACTAAAGTTCTGCCTCAAATGGCTGCCTCAAATATGCATGTAGAACATAGTCTAAATGATAATTTAGTAACATTTGTTCCTCTGAAGAAAGTAGATTTTCTCCCAGGATCTGACCAGGAAATAATAAAAAAGGAACATGTGGGAAAGTAACTGCACAATCTTGTTCACTAATTCTCAACATATGGAATGCTCTGAAGAATCAAAGTAACAACACTGAGCATTACAGAAGTAGTGAAAGTGCATTTGAATTCAAAATAGGAAAGATAAATGAAAAAAATTACTCTGGATGCCTTGTTTTGAGAACACTCGTATTTAATAACTTGCATAAGGTACAACAGACCTTCACCCTCTGTCTATGGAAAGTTTATCACTGTCCTAGACCATATGGTAATTAATTAGTCTTAGTTTTACTGGTAAAGCCTACTTTCACCAAGATCAACTGTACTAATACATAAAAAAGAAATGCACTGTAAAATACATTTCCAGCAGGTTCCTGGAAAGCATCGATGATAACTTCCTGTCACAGTTAGTGAAAGATCTCAAAAGGAATGGTGTGCTGCTCAACCTCATACTAACAAATAAGAAAGGCCTTGCTGATGATGTGGAGATTGGGTGCAGTCTTGGCTATAGCAACCATGAGACTGTGCAGTTCAGTATTGAATGAAGACGTATTAGGACAGTGAGTAAGATTACAACCATTGACCTCAGGAGAGCTAATTTTAGCCTCTTTAGGGATCTTCTTGGAAGAATCACAGAGGAACAGGCCCTGCAGGGAAGAGAGGTCCAAGACAGATGGTCGATATTCAAGGACCTCTTCCTCCAGGTTTAAGAGTGATGCATGCCAAGGAGAAAGAAATCAGGCGAAGAGGGCAAGAAACCTCTGTGAATGAATAAAAACTCCTGTCATTATTCAAGCGTAAACAGGAAATACACAGGAGATGGAAGTGAGGTTAGGTCACTTGGAGTGAATATAGATAGGTGATCAAAGTAGAAATAAGACTAGAAAGGCCAAGGTGCAGCTAGAATTACATATGGCCAAGAATGTAAAGGATGATAAGAAAAGCTTTTCAAATGCATTAAGTACAAAAGAAAAGTAAAAGAGAATATAGGCCCATTGGTAAATGGAGAGGAGACCCTGGGAACAGGATGTAGAGAAGGCAGAGTTACTGAATGCCTTCTTTGCATCAGTCTTCACTGATGAGACCAGCCTCCAGGAACTTCTGACCCAGGAGTCCAGGGTAAATGAATGTTGGAGGGAAAACTTCCCTTTGGTCCCAGAGGATTGGGTTAGACTTGGGAAAACATGATATTCACAATTCCATGGGCTCTGATGGGATGAATCCACAAGTGCTGAGAGAGCTGGCTGACATCGTAGACAGGTTGCTCATGACCATCTTTGAAAGATCATGAAGATCAGGAGAGGTGCCTGAGGACTGGAATACAGCAAATGTCACTCTGGTCTTCCAAAAGGGCAAGGAGGACCCAGGATCTACCGCCCAGTCAGCTTCACCTCAGTCCCTGGAAAGGTGATGGAGCGAGTGCCTCATTCTGGAGTCAGTGTCTACCATGTGGAAGGCAAGAAGCTGATCAGGAGTCAGCATGGATTAGGTAAAGACGAGTCATGTTTGAACAACCTGATTGCCTTCCATGATGAAACAAGTGACTGGATGGGTGAGAACAGTGGATATTGTCTGCCTCAACTTCAGCAGGGCTTTTGGCACTGTCTCTCACAGCATCCTCATAGGCAAACTCAGGAAGCGTGGATTAGATAAGCGGACACTGAGGTGGGTTGAGAATCGGCTGAATGGGAGATGCCAGAGGGTTGTAATCTGTAGTGCAGGGTCTGGCTGGAGGCCTGGCACTAGTGGTGTCCCCCAAGGTTCAATACCGGGCCCAGTAGTGTTTAACTTATTCATCAATATCTTGGATGAAGGGGCAAATGCCTCCTCAGCAGGTTCACTGATGACACAAAGCTGAGAGGAGTGGCCGATACCCCAGGAGGCTGTGCAGACCTTCAGAAGGACCTCGAGAGGGTGGAGAGATGGGCAGAAAAGAACTGTCTGAAATTCAACAAAGGCAAATGTAGGGTTCTTTATGTGGGGGAGAATAATCCTGGGCACCACAACAGGCTGGGGACTGATGTGCTGGGAAACAGCTCTGCGGACAAGGAGGTGGTAGTCATGGTGGACAAAAAGCTGTCCATGAGCCAGCAATATGTCCTTGTGGCCAAGAAGGCCAGTGGCGTCCTGGAGTTCATTAGGAAAAGCATTGTCTGCAGGTCAAGGGAGGTGGTCCTGCCCCTTTACTCAGCACTGGTGAAGCCTCACTTGGAGTGCTGTGTCCAGTTCTGGCCTCCTCAGTGCAGAGGATACATGAAGATCCTGTAGCGGGTCCAGCGGAGGGCTTCAAAGATGATTAAGGGACTGGAGAATCTCTCTTACAAGGAAAGGCTGAGAGAGTTGGGCCTCTTCAGTCTCACAGAGACAACTGAGAGGCAACCTTGTCAACGTCTGTAAGTATCTGAAGGGAGAGTGATAAGAGGATGGAGCCAGGCTCTGCTCAGTGGTTCCAAGCAATAGGACAGGAGGCAATGGGCAGACTGATGCACAGAAAATTCCACCTGAACATGAGGAAGAACTGCTTTACTGTGTGGGTGACTGTGCATTGAAAGAGATTCCCCAGAGAGGCTGTGGAGTCTCTCTCACTGGGGATATTGTAGAACCATCTGGATACAATCCTGTGCCATGTGCTCTAGGATGACCCTGCTTGAGCAGGGAGGTTGGATCAGATGACCCACTGTGGTCCTATCCACTCTGATCCATTCCGTGATTCTATGATTATCAAGGGATGTGATTCTATGATTATCAAGGGACTACATGAAAATGCATAAAAATCAACTTGATTTAGAAGGATGCTGATTTTACACCTAGTTGCATGTAATCACTGCTACTTTCAGAAAGTAAAATCAAGTTTTTTGATGTGAGAATTCTAATATTATATAAATTTGAAAATTAAAACCACAACAACAACAACAACAAAACCATTCAAATTTACTAAGCAAAAGGATTTTAGCAAGCTATTCTTTCTTTTTTTTTTTTTATGTTTCTAAACTATATTGTTCTCTGCCAAGAATATATGGAGGGAAAATAAGCTCTTTTGCTACAAAGTTTTGGCCACTTCCACACAAAACATTTCAGACAAAAAGGTGTTCTCTATGAATAATTAATTAATATTTAGGCATACCGAACCCTAACCAGGCAATAAAGTCTCTCGAAACTGTACAGGATCTTAAAATGGCTTTTGTGGAACAATCAGTACTTTTCTTTAAATAATCCTAACATCTAGGAAAACTGGTGAATATATTCATTAATTTTTGAACACATGATTGTACAGTATACATACAATATTTGTAAGAGAAGATTGATATAAATGTATAACAACATGTTGCACTAAAAATGTTCTTTAAAGAGTTCTGTTTCTCAGTAAACTGACTTATGATAAAAGAGCAAATACTACTATCACGCTAAAATTAGACCACAGATCCTGTGCTGCGTGAGTTCAGAATTACCTCATTGTGAAAAGTAAAATTATAGTTGTAAAGAAGCAACATTTTCCTTTTTATTCAGATTATATCATTACAACCTCTGTTTTCTAACTCTAGATTGCCTTTTGTGACTCATCTACTACTGTTAGCATACAGCTACTGAGAAATACTGATCTGTATTATACATTTCCTTGCACTACTATTTGCTATATGTTGCATATTTGGGAGTGATACCAATATTTATTTGAAAGAAAAAACCAGATTAAAAATGTTTTCCATTTCATTTTACTGAAAATCATCTGTAATGGAATAGTATGAAGAAAAAAATCCAATACTTTCAATAGATGCCTGACTAGCTCACGAAGATTTTCTTTATTCCAGTTTCTATCCACACACAATGAAAGAACTCCAGAAGCACTAAACTACTTGAAGCACATATAATTTTGTGGACAGAAATATTTTCATTGGTAATGTTTCTGTACTGTAATGAGATTTTTTTGCAATTCCATTAGGTTGCTTTCTTAATCACTATTCCTTCATTAGCAATGACTGCTTGACTTATGTTATTCTCAGTTATTCTCAGAATATTTTTATGAACAATATAGATTTTTATCAAAAAAGGAGGTTCTTTCTTCATAATTTTAAGGTTGGTTAAGTGGTTAAGTGAATTTTTCTGTTGGTGGTAAGCAGCTAAATGAACCAGAATTTTTTAACCATAGCTACAGTATTGCCTGAGTGTGGGAGTGTCCACTTTTTTTGCAGGGCTTCTCATCAGTCTTGAGCCACAAGACTAAAAACTGCTTACTGACTTGAGCTGTAGTTGACTCTGCATAGATGTCTGATCTTTGACTTTTCTGTCGTGATTATGAGATTTGAACTATCGTCATAACACACAATTTTTTTGCAATGTAATTCTTTATCCTCAGCATTTGAACTCATTCCATCATCACATTTCAGCTCACCAAATAACTATCAAAATAAAAGAATGTTCCAACTGAACCAATCTAAACTGGAGTAAATAATACAACCTAGAGGTTAAAGCTTGAATATTCTTATTCTAGCTCGCCAAGCTATAGAACTGATAGTCAGTCTTAAGAATTTTAATACTCATATATTCTTTTTGATAATATGAATTTCATCATAAAATGATTAATAAATAATTACCTCCTTTAACCCTATGATCAAAAAAAGTAATAGACCGCATTTTATATGCCTGTATCTAGAGTTTTCATCTTTTTCATCAATCACGACAAATTTGTTCTAAATAATGAAGAGTTATTCTTGCACATATCTTAATTATCATGAAAGTGCCGCAAACATATCTCTGTTCTTCCAAGTTTATGAAGGCACAATGAAGGAATCCAAGGCACAGTGAAGTCTGAGGGACGTGCCTTATATTTCTGCACTATCAAAATTTCACCCTTAAGGAGAATTTTATGTTAACATTTTCAGGGCTGAAACTGTGCTCACCAAGCAGAGGAAAACAAAGCACTGAATTTCTGTTTAAAAGAAATCAATGTATAAAAGAAGAAACCCCTATTCAATTTTCAGCAGGTTTTTCTATGATTATGAAGTTTTGCTAAATTATTTTCTGTAAGAGATAAAATTTACACAATTTGGATTTTTTTTCCATAACATCTGAAATGAAAATGAATGGAAGTTAAAAAATTGAATATTATTGTACATATATGCCACAAATACAGAATTCTTAAACTAACACAAATATTAAACCACTGAAACTTTGCTATAAATTTGGCGCACTTTTTTCCCCATTTTTAATTTCCCATTGTCTTTCCATTGCTGTTAATTCCTTCAAGGAAATTTCTTACATTTGATAAAGTGACAGGATTTCAGCCCAGGAAATTATATTTATTCCCGATTTGCAACCTTGACAAAGTGGGAATCTGGACACAGACAACCAAGAATTTTCTTAACTGTGAAATATAAATATCAATAAATAGTTTGCATTTATTTAGAAAAAAACATACTGTTGCAAGAGACTGAAGAAATAAATTAGATTTCTATTTATTAGATTTTACATTTAGAATGTGAATTTGTTCTAAGAATGTGTTTATTGATTTGGGTAAAGTACATTACTGCATCTAAACTACTTGTATTTTTACAGTAAGAAACACCAACACAAGGAGATAATTTTACTACTTCTACTAAAAGTAATTTATATTTTAGCTACGAAAATTAGATAAGAGGATGACCGAATGACATGATTTAGATCACACTTTAATCTGTTGCACATTTTCAAAGGCAAGGAAAAAAAAATCCTTGGAAAGGAAACTTTGTATCAAAATGGAATTTTGTTGTTGGTATTCACTCCAATAGACACTGCTTGTGCGACATCACTTCTTTTAGACAGCAGTGTAATTAGGGACATAATACTTCAATGATATTGCAAAGAAAGTCACTCAGAAGACTGACAAGGACAAATATCTCCCTGCTGTAAAAACTAACAGAATATGGGCTGGGTGAACTTCATATATGAAAATCTGAAATATTTTTTTCTTGTTTGCTTTGTAAATTCTCCATATATCAACAACCAGAGAGCAGAGAAGTAGAATCTATGCTATATCCGTGGTCCTAACTCTGCAATTGATGTACAAAATGTAATGACCATGTCTGTAGAATATGAAATAGCATACAATTTTATTCTTCTTAGGATCTAGAGTTTTGAAAGGTTTTCTTGCACTCATTAAATTCTGGAACAAGAATCTTTTTCATATAACAATTACATATAACCGGAGTTGTAAAACTATTCTTGTACATGGTATCTAGCTTAGCAAAACCCACATGGTGTGTCATTAAAAGATGAAGATTTGTATTTTCCAGCACTCAAGCTCCAACAGTAGCACAAACTTTGACTTTATAATGAAGGAAAAAAAAAAGAACGAGGATGGTATATTAAGGCTGAGAGACATGAGCCACAGTTGTCTGAAACATGACTCACAGTCTTTGGACTCTTCATTAGTCAGAACATTTTTAAAATCTAGAAATAAGTAACCATTGTTTCTGTTGTCTCTGCTCATTATTTAAATATAAAAATTAAAAATAATCCTATTTTGGATGAATATTCCTGGTTAGAGAGTATTATATGAGAGTTACTAGAGTGTTCCTAAGATCAACAGAAACTATGATGTAGTTTATCAGAGCTTTGTAAAAGTTGCTCATCCAGGGAACACTGACAGGTTGCAGTGACCTCTTAAATCTATAAGCCTTCTTTGCAGTCAGAAAAAGAAAAGCCTATAGGGTCTTGTCATACTCATATGGGTATGGGGACAGAATATTCTGGAATAAGTCTGACAAGTAGTTGACAAATATATTACTGAAATTTGGAAAGCTGACAATATGTAACATTCCTGAGTGACTCATGCTCTACTAAATTAATTACAATAATCACTCAGATTTCCGGATGTGTAAGAATTTAGGATTTCTGGAAAATAGGAATTCAACATGTAGGAATCAGCTGCTCTGTTCAAACGATATAGAGTTGATCTGTAAATACAGAAATAATCTGACACCTCTGTGATTCAGGCTTCCTACGTATGAAATCAATCACAAATTTACAGTTTTGGAAATTTGCCAAGAGAATCTGGAAGACACATTTGTCAGATAGACACTGAAGGATACCGTTATAGAAGTTAAATCTGAAATGACAATTCAGCTGATCAAAGCAATAGATCTACACCAACTTACCTCCTCACCAGTGTCCTCATAGCACAGTTAACGACTGGAGGATTAGAAGTGTAAGACTCTTCAAGATTTCCCTGAAACAGAAAATCAAACATGTTTTATTTGCTTTTCTACAGCAACACCAATAAATTCTGAAGGGTTCAAGAAATAGAAAAGTTAATACACTGATGATAAATAACTTCTGCAAACAGTAATCACTGAAAAGTGTCAAAACAAAGTGGAATTTCTAGAGTAACTCTGATGTGAAAGAATATAAATAATAGTCATACACAATTATTTGTATTGAAATTATCTGTACTCAGTTGAAGTGATAACAAAACAATTGTGTTCCAAGCACATTGTCTTAGTCATAAATACTTTCTTGCTTTTTCACTGCTCTAAACCAACCCTATGTACTTTCAATGTACTATTTCTAGTGCAAAAATACTGTTTCATAACTGAACTTATGCTATTAGCTCTTTAAATACACCAACCATATCACCAAGATCTGCAGTACTTGCACTGGCAGTATGTCAATTGGTAAATTACCTCAGGTATACGAAAACAGGACTGTAGCCTTGTCAACAGTAAAGTTATCTCTTCGCATACCACAAACCTGTGCCAGCCTCTACCATACGGATATCCATTCAACTCATGCATTTAGCTCTTTCTCACTAGCAGTCAAGCTTAAGAGGTGAGCCTGTGAAAACCTTGTTTATGTTCAACAAGGCCAAATGCGAGGTCCTGCATCTGGGCTGGAGAAATACATGCATAAGTACAGGCTGGGTGGAGAATGGATTGAGAGGAGAAAGATGTAGTGGCATTGCTTGCTGAGAAGAAAAACACAACCCAGTAATGTGCACTTGCAGCTCAGAAAGCCAATTTCAGCCTGGGCAACATCAAAATTAGTGTACCCAGCAGGTCGGGGGAGGTGATTGTCCTCCTCTACTCTGCTCTTGTGAGACCCCACCTGGAGTGCTGTACCCAAGCCCAAGGCCCCCAACAAAAGAAAGATCTGGACCTGTTGGAACAAGTCCTGAAGAGAGACCCTATGTTGACCACAGGGCTGGAGCATCTCTTCTATGAAGATGGGCTGAGAGGGTTGGGGCTGCTCAGTCCAGAGGAGAAAAGGCCTTGGGGAGAATTTGTAGCACCTTTCAGTATCTGAAGGAGGCTTTCAAGCGGGCTGGAGATAGACTTTTCAGAAGAGCATGTAGTAACAGGCCAAGGCGGAACAGCCTTAAGTTGAAGGAGTGTACGTTTAGGTTAGATACTGGGAGGGAGTAAGTTGTCCAAAGAGGTTGTGGACTCACCATCTGTGAAAGAGTACTAGGCCAGGCTGGATGGGGCTCTGTACAACTGGTCTAGTGGAAGGAGCCCCAGGTAGTGGGGTTGGATCCAGAAGATCTTTAAGGTCCCTTCCAACCCTAATCATTCTGAGTCTGATTCTGTGATCTTTCCTTTGGGGTAAGGCTGGGAGAGGTAGAACTGTTCAGTCTGGAGAGAAAAAGGCTCATGGGAAAACTCACCAACACATATAACAAACTGAAGGGAAGATGCAAAGATGGAGTCAGGCTGTTTTCTTTGGTGTCCAATGACAGGACAAAAAGCAATGAGAAAAAGGAAACACAGAAAGATCTGTATGAATATCAGAAAACAGCTTTTTTTACTGTAACCGAATACTGAAGCAGTTTGCCTAGAAATGACTGTGGAATATTCATCTTGGAAACACTGAAAAACCATCTGTACATGGTCTTGGGGAATCTGCTTTCAGTAGCTCTACTTGAGCAGGGAAGTTGGCTCAGATCCAACCTCGACCACTCTGTGATACTGTGGTATTTTGTTTACAGTATCCGTGAGTTTGTGTTTTATCCACTCACTAGGCAGCCTGGGATTGTTAACCACCTTCCACCTTTTTATATATCTCAGTCATGACATTCAGAAATATTCCTAAATGATTTAGAAAAGAATAAAAGTAAATAACAATAAATGACCAACAGTGATTGAGAATGTTTCACCCTAAAAACTCTCTTCCCTGAAACTATTCTATTTTTTTTTTTTTTTTTAATTCACTGCATATGCAGCATGAAGACAATTGCTGAAAATAGGCAGGTAGAGAACTTTTTTTATAAGCAAATGTTAAGTAGTATAAAATACAAGGGGAACATAGGTTTGGAGTATTTATTTAACATGATCTTGCAGGGCCTTCAAATGTGGTGAAACATGGTTGCATATGACAATGGACTGAGTCAATAATTTTTATGCCAGCAGAATTTCAATATCTGCTTTATTTTCCACAGTCAGACTGGAAGCAGAGTGAATAGAAACACACAAATAATAATGTCAGTGCTGAAGGCTTAATGACATGGTTCAAATGACTGCCTTGAATATATATATCGTTATATTTTAACATTGTTGTGTTTATGGCAGAGATTTATTAGGCTGACACTATACACTGGTTAGCATTTCCTTTACGTTTATAAAAGCATCAATTAATTTTTTTTTTTACTGAAGTTGCTTAATTAATCATCACATCACAGGAATGATGAATAAGCAATATGAACTCATAAAATATGTCCTGAAAATCGGTGCACTACACATTGTTCCTTTTTCATAAACACATATGCAAATATAAGAGTCTTCTGTTCTTTTATCATTTTCCCTTTGTTACTCTACGCTATGTATTTTAGTTGCCTGTATTGAATTTGCTCTCTCCAATTACATGAGCTTTCATCACTTGAAAATCATGAACCCATCCAGTTCACTGAAAGACTGTTTTCGCATTCAGTACTTTCCCTTCCTGTTAAAAGTACTATTTTTCTTCAACTTTTCCTTAAAAAAAGCATCAATTCCAACCACAAAAAAGTAAAAATGTTGCCTAAGAGATATACTTAATATTCTAATTTGTTAAGCCAAGTTTATATAGATTAATTTATGGTCATTTTCTTGAAGAGTTATAAACATATTCTTTGTACATTTAAAAGAAAGACAAAGAACTATTGAAGAGTTGTTGTAGTGGGACAGAAGTTTAGTAAGATTAACTTTTTCCTATATTTGGGGGCATGCATGCCTTTCACCTCCCTTTTCCCCTGCACTGTTTTTTCCTACCTACCATTCCATGGCTCTTTTCCATTCTTACAAATTTCTTTTAATAGTTTCACAGTTAGGCCTCATTCAGTTTTTGTCTCAGTATCAAGGATATCAGTATATCAGCATAGCTTTGAGCTTAAATCATAGATGATAAAACCTGACAAAATCAACAGCATATCTGAATATAATACGGTAGCTCTGGAAACTCATCTATTTGGTTACCTAAACTTGCAGAAACAGAAAAACCTCTAGGACTGGCTACTGTTCATTTAAAAGAGAAATAAAGTGAAGAGGATGGTGGGTTACATTGCTAAAAATGTCAAGGGAATAATGTTGCTATACAGCCCCACAGGATCAACAAGCTTGTCCCTGCTTCACAATAAAATAACTTAGGAAATCACTGTTAAAATTTTTTACAAAAACACTCCTTTCCCTAACAAATCTCTTGTGTCTCCAGAATCTTTATTCCCAGTCTTCAAATATGAAATACAAGAAAGCAGATGTCACGGTTCCCAAACTTTGTTTCTAAGTCTGTGTCACACAGTGTTAAAAGCTCTTGAGAGAAAAGACATGGTCTGTGCTGAGCGGCTGCCAGCAGACTTTTGAGACAGATGTTGCTGTTAGACATTTTATGACCATAGCCAGGCCTCTCTCAGGTTTGTTACTGGTAAATGGAGTCGACAGTCTTCTCGTATGTCACTGACATGCCATGTAAATAAACTCACTGAAGAATACTGTGAAAGCATGTGAATCTATGGGAATGAAGGTAACTCAATTCAATTTGACCTTATTAAGGCTAATTCTCCTGTGGTTGTCCTTTAGTCTTCTTCTTTTAATCACTCTTGTATTGAAATAATGAAAACGGACATTCATTGTATTCCATGCTGTAGGTAGGCAAAGCTAACAGCTAGCATGGAACAGATAGAATATCTTCCTGTCATGCTTTTCTGCCCCGTCCACTGTTATTCTCCCGACAGAGTTCACGAGTCTAAAGAGCTCAGCACTGATACTTAGGAAGAAAGAGTCTCATTTTCTGCAAGTTTACCTTTTTGATGGCAGTCTGATAGATGTTACAGCTGCAGAGGGAAAGGGGCAGAAGCATACGATTTGGTACTTTTCTTTTTATGGTAAGTAGATTGTAGCTTGTTTTTTTCCAAAAGAAAAACCATTCTCGGATATTTGAAGGTCACAGCCAGGGACAGACAAAGCTCTTTAACAACTGAAAAGCCTGTCAGGACAAATGACATCGTAGACAAGCCCTTTTTATTTGCTTGTTTGTTTGTTTGTTTGTTTGTTTTTTGTTTTGTTTTGTTTTGTTTTGTCTTTTACGGGAAACAATGTGGTTGTATACGTGGATATGTCACAGAATAAAAAATGATGTCCTATATGTACTCATGAACAAGAAGTCACTTCTGTGCACTAGAAAGGAAAGAAACACCTACACCCGAATCCAAAAATTAGAGAGAAAAGAAGGAATTAAGTAACTGACTTATAATTAACCCAATGCCAACAACTGCCATTCTGGGATAGCCTAGTTCTGAGTAACATAATTTAGATGCTGGAAACTTGCACCAACATAACACTGTCTGTAACATTAGACAACTTCAGGTTTAGATTACGAAAAGTGTCTAGAAAACCTTTACAGATGAAAGCACTGAAAAAATAGAATATCAGGTTCATTATAATCAGGACAGGGTAGCTAGAAGTTGAATCTTCTACAGGCTGGAGATACTTAGTCTGATTTAGAATTAGTGTCAGAGAATAGACTCCATACTTCCATTATTTTACTAAAAATGTTTAAAAGGATGAAAGACTGTGTAAAACTTTGATATATACCTTAAATTCTCCTTTCATAATGATTTATTTTCCCCCATAGAATTGAAAGTGATTTTTATTTAAGATTTTTTTGACAAAGAAATTACACTGTTTAAAATTGGTTTCTTATTAAGAGCAATTTTCTCCTTGCTGATACAATAACTGCCATCAACAACATCTGATAGTCATTCTCACGGTGTGAGAGTACAACCTGTTTACTGTCATCCTTACAAATATGAAGTGTGAAAAATATGTATTTCTCAAATAAAGTTTAGAGTAAAATATTGCTTATCTAACTATTTGCTTTTATTCAAGAAAGAACATCAAGATGTGTCTTTGGCTCTAAGCAGCAACATGAAAGAGGTGGAAAAATACACACCCTTCAAATTAAAACATGGAAGTGTGAACAATGATATTAAAAGCAGGATTTTCAATATTCAGAAAATCTGATGCTTAATTTAGTTCAATTAGTTTCCTTAGAGAACAAAACTACAAAGTCTTTCAAAGAGACTATAAAAACCAGGAGAAATTAATTTTGGTCTAAAACAGCTAGAGTATTTCCCACTTCTAGAGGTAGTGGTGTAAATGCACATGAAGGATAATGAAATAATTTGATTAAGAATTTTGTATCTAAAGTGTTTTATGAGCGTAAAATATATTTTGCCCTTAAATATTTTCCGAATATTTTCCTGACCCCTCATTCATGATTAATCCTGGCCATTCAGTGTCACCTGTGTATTTAGTCCAGAAAGACAATAGCAGACAATGAGGCCTATGAAGATGATAAGGCCTATTAAGACCTCTCACTTGCCTAATCTCACTTTCACAACAGACTGAAACACAGTCTCCCTCTTAACACTACAGCACAAGCAGGCAGTCTTCCAGGAACAATTTTACAGCCAAGTAGATCAGTGTTTCTTCTCCTGTAAAGTCATTCTCAGTAGTATTGCTATTAAGAGGTAGCACAATGAAGAATAATATCAAGAAACACGGCATTGCCCCAGTGGGAATGTAGTAGGAAGCAAAATAGAGGGGTTTCAGGCTGCTATTTGGAAGAGATTTAAGCTCTAGTAAACAAGACCCTGCAGAGAGATAAAGGGAAAATGTATTTAACCCTTTTTCACCTATTAGAATAGCATCAGTGTTGTTTTAACTTGCATTTCACAAAGTTTGACAATTTCTATTACAGTTCTGCAGAAAATACAAGCTATAAAAAGAGATCCTAAATCATAAGGAAAAAAATCAATGTGGCAGATCTCATCTAAGAAAATAAGTGCCAGTAATAATAATATAAACACTAGCATTTGCTCTTCATGAGACAGAAGTTGCTGTCAGACTTACCACAAGCTGAGGTGAAAGCAGCTGCCGCAGCCAACCAAGGATGTCAAGGGCTTGGGCAGCCCTTAAGGCCTGGCCAGTTGCAGGGCCCTGCTTCTGCCCGGTTCCTCTGATGTCCAGCCATAGCCCTCCCCTCCTCTGAGTGCCCACACTTGTCCTGCCCATTCCCTCGTATTCCTGCTGCAGGACAGTGTGGCTTCCCCACCCCCACTGTGTCTCTTTCCCCTGCTAGGGGAATGCACTCCACAGGCATACTTCTGGGCCTGGTGTATCTGTAGCTCCCAGATTGTGCTCCCAGGGTGTCCCCGCCTTCCTAAGCCCCTATCTGTGTGCGGAGGCTGGGTCCTGAGGCCAACCCATGGTGAAAGGCTCCACAGCTGTGCCACAGGCTGCCCTGCAGCCCACCCAGCTGGGAGCCACAGGGTCACAGCAATGCTGGAAGCCACAGTCAGACACTACGAGGCCTTGCCCTGCGGATCTGCCAGTGTCTTCTGCTGTGATTCCTCTAAAGTGAGCCGCAGCAGCACCTAGCCAAGGGCCCGGGGCTGTGCCCACAGCCGCAGCTGAGCTGGTCAGCAGGCTCAACTTTCCTCCTGGCCCCTGTCACTGGGAATCTCTAGGCTGACTCATGTCTCTCCACCTCCCTTCTGCCTCCAGGGCCTCCTCTCGCCCCTGAGCTTTGCCTTAATTCCATAACCTGGCCCTGGCTTGTGTGACTTTGTCATAGGCCCTTGCTCCTCCCCAGGCTCCAAGTCCCACTCCAAAATGGAAAAAATTGAATTTAAAAGTCTTGTTCTTGTTCTGTAGATGTGGAACAAGTATTTCCTCCTTGCCAAAAATTTTACTTGTAGACCCTTTGAAAAAATTTGAATTTTCCACTGTGTTAAAAGTTTAATCACAGTCTTGCTTCTGCAGTAAGAAATTTACCTGAGGTTTTTTGTTTTGGGTTTTTCTGGTATTTGGGAAGTTATTGTATAATGATCTGGGAGCATCGACATCAACTTGTCTCTTAATTGTTTTATTATCAAAGCACTATTAAATAAATTCCCATATTAATTTTATTTTTTTTACAAAGCCTCTAGATTAATATACTGTCTAGTCACTAAACTTTCTACTGTTGACAAATGTTTCCTCAGAGTTCCAGGCATCGAAGACATCACAGCTAAAATAACTATTTTATATGAGCTAACTTGTGCCTTGGAGAAACTGTGGTAGGGACAATACTTTGTATTTGAAATACAGCTAAAAGTTATTATTTTATAAAACCCACCAATCTTCTTGATATAATTAATAATTTTTATAAATAAGATGCATATACAAATTTACTTCTGTTACTGCCTTAATTTTTTTATCCATTTAAAAATAGTTTGTTTCTGTGGCTATTTTTATTTTCAATGGCTTTTGTTCAAAAATTCTTTTGTCATACTGTTTCCTTTATCTATCTAATGAATGCAAATAGTACTCAACAGCTTTGACATTTACAAAAATGGCATATTATCACATAGAAAATGTTCAGCAATGCCTATAAAATAGTAACAAAAATCAATGGGTCAACATCTATATCACCCAAAATCTACAAAATAGGTATTGCTAAGATGAATTTGCAAAAAGATAAAAATTAATGGTGAGTGGAGAGAAACCACAAAAAAACCAAAAAAACCCCAAAAACACCCCAAAAAACTAAAACAAACAAAAAAACCAACCAACAAACAAACAAACAAAACAACAACAACAAAAAAACACCAAAAAAACAACCCCTGGAAACTTTGTCATGATTTCGTCTGGTCATACACCAAGAATAAGTTATAAAATATATCCTGGAATAGGACTGCAGTAAATTTTTTCCCTTTTATGCAATGATTCTCCCTTTTGTTGTTGTTGTTGTTTTTAATTCTGGTTTTAGGGGGTTTTTCTTCTGTCTTTGTCTATTGCCTAAATTAATTAAATACTATGGAAAGTGTCAAATAAGTACATATCAGAAAGTTATGTTTTGTAGGAAAAAATTCATCTATTAAATGTACTACAGTTATGCAGTGCATTTTTCAAAAATCTAAATATATTAATAGAATTCCCCACTGCAAAAATTCTTGATGAGCTTTTGAAAGTTGAGAACCCTACTTTAAGTCCTGTAAGTGATCGTGTGGCACAGCACTGTCTGAGTGAAGCCAAAGTTCCCAAGACAGCTTTGCAAATAAAAGCCAAAGTGTTATTTTACCTAGTCCTCTCTTCTCACATCATCTCACAACTGTACCCTATCTCTCTAGACCTTTATAAATATAACAGATTTCTACAGGCAATTGATATGGGTGACCTTAGACCACATACGATAACAAATGGGGATTAAAAGGAAAAGAGCCAAGAGTCCTCCACGTGGCAAGAAAAAAATATTTTTTCTTTATGGAAATTTAAAAAAAAAAAAAAGAGAGAAAGAGGAAAAAAAGCCCCCAACAGCTAAACAGTAATGCTTAGGCTACCAAGTCAGAAAAACTTATTCAATGGTTACCAGTGTAACACTTCCCCTGATATATCAATTTTGCATACAACATAGCTAAGAAATTGTCAGCAAGTAATTTAAAACCCTTTGGTAGAACTTTTATACAAATTCATGTTTTCTAATGTAAGTCTTTTCATAGTATTTGGTTAAAAAAAATGCAACATCCTTTTTTAAGCTAAACAAAAACAAAAACTCTGTGGCAAATAAAATGCTTTGTACTATTAACTGCTGTGTTGAAATATGGATTACAGTTGCACTGTTTTAAAGTAAGCAAAATATTTTTTTATCTGTCATATTTGTCAAAAAACTCAGAATATGTTGGGATTCTTTTAGACTTCTGCAACATTAGCCAGCTTTAGCTTTACTTACAAGTCCTTTAAATATCAAATAACAAGGAAGCTGATGGCAGTGGAAGAATTCTATATATAGTCCTTTGATTATATATGTATCCTTTGATTATATATGTATTTTTGATTGTGCTTTTTATGTATAAGCATAGTTGAATTGTAATCAATTGCATCTGAGTCCTAGAGTGGCTTATTCATGTATTAAGAAATTAAAAATAATTTCTTAACTATACAGTTAAACAAGAAGCTCCACAGAAGAGGGATTATTTGCATGATTGAGTTAAGTCTATGCCTAGCTGAATAAACTGTAGGATAGTGCCACAGGCAGTTGCTGTCTCAGTAGTTGATGGGGTTCTTTTCAGCAGAAGAAAAGAGCCACTATAACACTCTTTCTTTAAGACAGATTTAAAATAAAATCAGTTAATTATTTACATGAAGCTGCACCATACACTTAACTTAATTGGATCATTTTAAAATACTTGTTTGACAGTATCCCTCGAACAGGAAGACCTTGTGATTTTCTGTGAATAGAGAAGAATGCCTGAGCAAGACTGTCCTTTCAGAAGGCTGTGTATATCCTGTCCAATACCACTTACACTATAAATGTGCCAAGTAAGAAGAATGACTATAAATGACAAGTCCACTGCAAAGAAATCCTTACAGATGCTCAGTAAAAGCCAGAAGAGCTTCAGATTCTTGCAGCTGTTTGAGCAAGTTTAGTTTAAATTTAGTTTAAGCAGTGCACCCTGTGACCTAAATGCAAATTTAACTACAGCTTTGGTCCACCTTCATTTATCTGAATTGTCAATATGGTAAACTAATTGTAATGTAACAGATGCCTCTTGACTTGGCTGGTTTCAGACAACTTACTGATACCAGTTGTGCTTGGTCATCTTGAAAATTAAAACTGGAAAAGAATATTCTGTGTAAGCAATTCAGCCACCAGCTAGAAAAAAATAATTTCTTAACAGTTTGTGCTTAATATGAGTACACATTTTTAGTCAGAATTGGGGTACATGGAGAGTTGCTGCCATCTGCTGGAAGGATTCCTTTCCTGACGTTAAAATAAATAAAAATGAAGGGGTTTTTTAATGAGTAACCTAATGAAAGATTAAAACTATTACCATTGATGAAATTTAGGTGCTTAACAACTGTGTAGCCATCTAAATTATCAGTATTCTAATGGCATCAAAAGTGTAAAATTGTGAAAATGTGAACTTAAATCTCCTTGCAATTCAATCAAAAGTCTGAATGAAGGACTAAGCAATTAAGCGATATTCATAAATATGAACTAGAGAACATAAATCCTTCCATAAATGGGGAGAATAGAAAATGCAAAAGGAGAGGGAAATTAAAGACAAAGAAGCCTTTGCAGACAATCATTTGCTTAATTTTATAGTATAAATCTCAGTGCTACAGTGTTATTCATTATGATATGTAAAAATACTGGTTTAAAAAAAAAAAAAATTAAAATCCCAGTGTTATGGATAGGTAGCAGGAACCTTACAGTGAATACCCAGATTTCTCTGAGAGCTGGAAATTTCAGAAAAGAAAGAAAGAAGGAAAGAAACAAACAAAAAAAAAACAAAACCAAAACACACTAGTTTTGTCCATCTACCAGGAGACCGCTCTTTGTGTCCCAAAACGCACGGAGTAGGTAGCACTGCAAAGATTTTTTGATGCTGAACGTTAGATTAAGCAGTACCATGTAGCTTATAGGGCACTGGATAGTTTTGAAGAGTTTTTCTGTCTTCATTCTCAGCTCTGTTCCACTTCTGTATAGTCCCAAATTCAGACAACACTCGGTATTTCTTCACAGGTAAATGTCTGTAAATGTTAACTTTATATCTGCCTTATGAGGATTTCAAGACCGCCAAGTTAGATGTTGAATGATTTAGATGGAACTGTGATTTGGATGTGAGTACACAGCCTCACAGATTTACAAGTTCTAGCCAGAATATCAATAGGCATACATATTAAAAAAAAAAAAAAAAAAAAAAGAGAGATTTCCTGGCTAGTCTCTATTTGATGTGTTGAGACTATCAGAACTCTACTGGTATTGTAATTTCATTAGCCTATTTTCATTTGCTTAGAAATATTACAGCTGAGAATAATGGCAGGATGGAGTGGAAATGAGACCACCTTGGATGAGGAAATCAAACCAGTGGGACCGCTCAGAATAATATAAATACACAGTGGAGGAGTATGGTAAGAGGAAGTATGATTATGTAGTCAAATAATGGACTGATATCAGGCTATCATGCCTGAAGTATTTTCTGTCCCAAGAAAACTTACACCAAATTATATTGTAATTTAAACTGTACGGTGAGTCATTTATTTCCTCTGGTGGTTTAAATTTCTTATCTTTTACTACTAAGTTACAAACACCAGCTGTTAAATTGAGCCCATTGGATTTCAAACTAAGGATTATTTATGGTGCCCTACCTTTACCTTTGTCTTTAGATCCAGTGTTCATTATCTTGATATTGACAGCTTAAAAGTGATGAAATGTACTGGACGATCACTTTTTAAATGTACTCACAGAGGCACACCTCCACCCATTTTGTCAATTTAATCTGATGAGCAAGAGCAGTATGTTTTCCATCTGCATGAGCTAGGTTTTAGAAAGTTGAAAATTCGTAGATTTACTTCTGTGGTTGGCACCTTCCCTTGTACTTGTATTCACACCATATTCTCCTGTCTCTACAGGGCCACACTAGGTTATTCTAGGAGTTATTTGGATAATTGCAAAGAAAAACATTCCTCAAGAAGTAGGGTTCATCTTAATGGGAAATGTAGGACAATATTGATCAAGGGATATACCAGCTACCTGAAGCAACTACACCAATGTCGGTATTTGGGCTAACTAGAGAGAAAGACATGAAGAGCAGACATAGGAAGATGCATAAGAAATGACGTAAGGAGATGTCTACGTAACAATTATGATTAAAATTCCTGCATTCAGGCTAAGTTACTAACCTTGATTGTAACTATATGTTTTCTGAAGTCTAGAAGACTTACAAAAAGAGCAAATGTCGGAGGCACACTCCGTTTCAATGTACGCATAGACAAATGTTATGCAAGCATTTTGGCTAGAAATGTCAAAAAGATCAAGAGCTTTTGAAAAACATAAATCTGTAATTTTATGTAACACTGAAGTGAATCTGTGACAAACTTTTGCAAGAATTTGAGAAATTACTCAATCTGGATGAAGTTGTTCCTTGTAAATAAATATTAAAAAATGTGCAAGGCAGGTTCAGTCTCTTACAGCATAAAAAACTTGTCACTTTGTAAAAGAACTTTGTATTTAGCTCCTCAAACTATTTTGAAAGTGCTCAGTCCTGTCAGAAGCCATGCATGAATTAGAAAAACAGAAACACTCAGATTTTCTGTACTCTCTGATCTCAGCCATCTTAATTTAATGCTGCTTAAGAGAAAAGGCAAACTTGCTGCCTTGCTAAAAGCCACTAGTCTGTGCTGTTGTATAAGAAATTTGTAGTAAGTTAATTCCTTACAAATACAGTTGTAATAATTTCTATAAGCATGTTTTGTACTGTTAAGTAATACCTACTAAACAGTTTGGATGAATTTTAGCTTTTATTGTCCCCTGTCTATATATCATGACAATATTGAATTAGAAAGTATATCATATTCAAAACCTCACATTTGTTTTAATTCCATTTTGATATTTTACTAGAAGTAAAAAAAAAATACATCTATTAGGCTAACAGGTAAATCTTCAAGCTAGGGACTCTAACAATTCAAATATGCAGTAGGAACACTTCTTAATGATTAAGCTAAAGCTTCAAAAGGATGTTAATGCTGTGGAGATTGTCTTCCATTATTATACTGACATTTTAAGGGGTAGAGGGAAAAAAACCTCTTCCCAAAGGTAAAAATATTATTGATACCCTTACCATACTAACACACAAATAAGAGGTTTTTTCTTATATTTTTCGTCTTTTCACAAGCTGCAAACAGATTCTGGCTACATTTTAGCAATAGATTTGTAATGGAGACTATATACTATTTTTGTTAATGTGGCTTTTGGCATTAGTCTTTCGTTTTATCCATATGGACTTATATTAACTGTATTATAAAATAAGGAACCATAAAAAAAAGTATAAATGTGAAATAAGTATCCTTCTTTTTAATTAAAAACATGAATTTTACACTCTACCATAAGGTAAATTCTTCCCTCATGACGCCTGCAAGCAACTTCACAGAAAAGATGACCTTCAGCATTTTCTTTTATTATCTCTGCAGATAATATCTTTATCAGCAGATAAAGATAATCCTTGTCTACAATATCTATACCCTATAACTATTTCCACTTCCCCCATAAGTTACTCTATCTGTGAAAAGTTCTAAGAGTATAAATGAAGTGTTTAATTGATATTTTTAGTTTTTAAAAACCGAAGGTATCTATAACTTTTAAGATAGTAAACCTGGAAAATGTGTGTGCCCACTGGATGCTTGCGAATTAAGCAGGACAATTAAATTTTTTTGTCACATCATCAATTTGAGTTCTTGTCAAAAGAAAATATCACCAGAAGTCTACAATTCTAGACTGTCTATCCAGTTAAAGTTTATATACTGTACAATTCTCTTTTTCCCTTTCTTGGAACTACAGCCATTCCTGTCACACACCTCCTTACCTTCAGAAGTTTATTAAGCTCAAATTATAGGCAAGCAATCTAAAGCATTTGCAGGTAATAAGCAGATCAAATATTCATGAAAGTGGGTAATTCAAGTTTAAATATCCATGGACAGTTTGTTTCCATGGTTGTTTTACTACCCATACATTGCTGAATGTGACATGAAAAGTGTTTAAATATTTTACAGCAGAAATGTGATTTTGAGTGTCAGTGCAAACTTAACTTGCATGCAATTTGGATACCATCAGTTATTTAGCAGACTTATTCAAATACCACAGATACAAGAAGCATATTTCAATTCCAAAAAATCTGAAATTAAACAATGCATGATTTTTTCTAAGTCCTTATTTCTACATGATCATTGTAGTCACCATTCACAGGACTAAATTTGAAACATACTTATCATTAAAAAGAAAAAAAAAATAATTACCAGCTTTAAAGTTTTGATTTATTCAGAGAGTCTAATGGAGCAGTTGAAAGCACAAATCCCAGTCTATCTCTTTTCCTGATTCAATTTTATGGCAGGAATTCTCACGGTCTGTATATAATCCAGTTCCAGACATCAGGGAGAAATGTCAGTCCATGGGGAACTTTAACTACACAAGTATCATTAACCTAGAATGTGTCATGCTGGAAATATTTTCTATCTACTTTGAATTCCTATATATATTCTCTAGTCACATCCTTGAGGAAGACTAAACTCCCAGGTTTCCAAGGCAGGATTCACACTCCTTCCAGCCTAAAAATTCTATTGAAATAAATTGATTTTCTGAACTACAATCTGGCATACTGATGTGAGCACAAGTGTGTTATTACATTTTAAGAGTATATTTCATTATTTTACACTGATTTTTTAAAGAAAATATTTTCATTATTCAGTAGTTAAAATTACATATTGCAGCAGTTAGAAAGCTGTTTGCTCTAAGTAAGCTAGTTTGCTAATTTTTTCAAGACTTAGTTGCAAGTGTGACAGGACACATGCATACTGTTGTAGCTCACTACGAGGAAAGCCAAGTCTGCCACTGGCGTGGAACTGAAGTGAAGCAAAAGGGTAAAAGGAAAAGTTTGGGGTTATGTAGGAAGAACATCAGGTCTGCACACTGTATTTTTTAAAGCTAAAAAATTTTGATGTCTTCGTTCAAGCATTCTGATTTGCTTAATCTCAAAATGAAACTTTAGGTTAGTGAGTTTAGTCCCGGGGAGAGTAATTTTGTCTTCACTTTCAGGTGCATGTGTTCATTGCTTTATAGAAATATGTACTCTGAGATTATGGAAGCACATACCCACCCAGAGCTCCTGGAGAATCCCATGCTGGAGCAGGTGGATGTGTCCAAAGGTACCCCATAGGAAGCCTATACAGGGGCAGGCTCTGGGCAGGACCTGTAATCATATGGAGAAAGAAGCCCCCACTGGAGCAGGTTTGCTGGCAGGATTTGCGACCCCATGGCAGATGCACACTGGAGCAGCCTGTTCCTGAAGGACTGCCCAAAAGGGAAGGAACCCATGCTGGAGCAGTTCAGACTGTGGGGAGGACTGATATTTAGAAAGTTCATGAAGGACTGTCTTCTGCCGGAGGGACTCCACATTGGTGTAGGTAAGAGTGTGAGAAGGAAGGAGTGGCAGAGACAAGATGTGATAAACTGGCTGCAACACCCACTTCCTGTCCCTGTACTACTTAGGAGGAGGAGGTAGAGAAATTAGAAATTTAGTTGGACCCAGGAAGAAAGGAGGGAAGATTTGGACTCATTTCTCACTACTGTATTCTGATTTGATTGAAAATTAAATTAATTTCCCCGAGGTCAACTCTGTTTTGACTGTGATGATAGTCAGTAAGTGATCTCTCCCTGCCCTCGCCTCAATCCATAAGAATTTTGTTGTATTTTCTCTTCCGTGTACAACTGAAAAGGGGAGGGACAGAGCATCTTTGGTAAGAATCTGTCATTCATCCGAGGTGAACATACAATATGTACCACTACTCTTTTGAAAGGGCTTGGATGTTAGTTTTGTACAGATTTTGAAGGGTTTAAATGCTAGAGCTTTAATGTCTGTAATTGCATGGGAAACTCAACAGGTGTGAAGTTAGTGGATTTATAAGGACTCAGCACACTGAGGCCTCAGACCCCTCAGTTTCCTCTGAAGTAAACCTCTGGATGAGGTCAGGACCTACAGTGCTGAGAGGAGCAAAGTAAAAACTAGTTATAGAGTACCAATTTTGTTTGCTTTGGAAATCTGTGTGATCCTGAATTAGAGGCATTCTTCTAAGTAATCTACTGCATGATAATAAAGTATTGCATGCAAAATATGTCAAAAATCCAGGCAGATTTCCCAAGTGGATAGTACTAGTTACAGGTTTGCTATATGCTGGTCACAGATTCAGTCATGAGACAGTTACGTACATATCAGGTATATGAGATAGCAAAATTCATCAGTTTAAGCAAATAGTCTTAATTTTAAGATATAGGTCTGTAGAGACAGTCTGACCATTGTCAATGCTAGTAATTTTATGAATTATAATGTAAAGAAAATCTGAATATATAAATACTACATTAACTTTCATGAGTTTTTGCACCAGTGTAACAAATCAGTTTTCTGTGTTCAGTACCTGTAAAAGTGAGACTGACAGAAATTTTCTAATATTCCTTTAATGAAGATTAGCAATGTTACATGTCAATTGCATTTCTTAGCCATCAAACAGTTTAGAAACCAAAGAGCATATTCAGAGGGCCCGTAAGCAACCCTGCATCAGTTGAATTTCTCTGGCTGACTCACGTAATTTCTGTACTTCTCCAAGGCCTCTACCCAATTGCAGTGGCAGAGACAGGATGTTAAAAATTAACATGTTATTCTATTATTTATTTATCTTTAATAGTTACTATTGATTTTCAAGGCTTATGACCAGCAATGAGAAGTAATGAAATACATCATGCAATGTCATAAGAAGGTGACCTGAAACTATCCAGATTTTTCCATCCTCAGGTACCATGCTGTATAAGCTGCTGCCCTTGTGCACAGCTTTTTTCCGTTTCCTCACTCCAGCAATAACCTGCTTACTTCTCTAGGAATGATAATTTGCCATTACCAACTGCTTTTTTTATGCCTAATCCATCATATCATAGGTAGCCCTGCACACAGGCACACTTTCTTTGTATTCACTGCTAGTTTCCAGCTCTTGATGGTTAATTGGTAATGTTTAGGAAGGTTTTTATTAATATATTCAAAATTAGTTTTCTGCCTTCCACAATGCTCCTAGAGCAGGGAACAGAGGAAAAAAAAGAAAGGAAGAACACATTTCTGGCGACAAGAATGAATACGTGTAGTCTATCATAGTACTCTGTCCTCAAGCCTCATTAGCAAAAAGAAATCCTTCATCTCCACTAAACCTCCAACTCCATTAATGTGTGTTTTTTCTCCTTGTTTTGTTACAAGAATTAAAATGAAAAACTAGATTTTTAGTTATTTCTTAGTTGTGAGAGAGAGACATTAAATATGTTTCTGTAAAGTAACAGATATTACAAGGTTTCTTATAGAAACATTATAAACCATAGGTGTAATATTTATTCAAAATAAGAATCACAATATAATCCGGAACACAAAAGCTATATGGAGAACCACAGCAACAGGAAATTGATGTCAATAATCAAACTGGTGAAAGGAAGAAATGGAGATAAAGCACTGATTTCTCTCTCAAAGAGCAAAATTACTGTATGTTTTGCTAAGGCCAAGATTCCAAATTTTGCCTTCTGGAAACTGCTGTTTAGGAAGGCTTCCTCAAAGGACTGAGATATGGGAGAATTGGAGTAATGATGTCAGGAGCTAGAATGGACAGACTCAGTTTTAGGATTGCAGTCCTAGAGCCACAAGCAGACTTACATGTCTTTGCAGTTGTCCAGTATGTCTTAAAAAAAAAAAAAAAAAAAAAGAGTTCATCTCGAATAGATCAGAAAAATACATCTTTCCAACTGCAGAAACAGCTCCCTGTCCAATGCCCAGAACAGGTGCAAAGCAGCAGTTGCATAGTTGGCATTAATATAGTGCAAACAACTTTTTTGTTAGTTCAGCTCTATGAAGCATAATAAATTATGTCAATGTTACAATGTTCTGTGCTGCCTTTTTTTTTTTTTTTTTCTTTTAATGTTTTGTTGGTTTGTTGTTTTTTTTTTTAATTCAGAGGAACATTGCTCCCACTTTTCTGGACAGTTTAAAAAAAAACTTGGGCTAAGAAAGATCCTCAGCAGATAGAAACCAACCTTGCACTTGTGGCACAGGAACTCTGCTCTGGATTTGGTCCATATAGGGTAGATTAAAATTAAATTCTTCCATTATCATTACTATCCTTTTCCGTTATAGCTGTGTCTGCAGTCCAAAACTCTACAGCATTAAATGCTGAAGGCTTGGTAACATAAACATAATTGGAGTCTGATGGTTAACAACTTCTAAGTTTCCCACAATATTAATTCCTTTTCCTCTCTTTTAGTCCTTTTTATATATTTATTCCAGCTTCTTAAACTATTCTTTTAACTGCTTTCCTTCTTTTCATCAGGATGAAGTGAAGAATACTTGGCTTTTCTTACTAATACATGTGATGTGCCCAGAATACACAAGTTCTTGTAACAAATCTAAAAAGATTACTTTGTCAATAGATAGAATATGTAGCACACAAAACCCAGAAGAAGAATGCTTAATATAAAATTATTTGCTTTGCAAAGGGAATAATGGAAGAACACAAATAGCCAGGATAATTTATTTTCTTAGTTAACTCTCTCAGAATGATGACATAATTTCGGTTGGAAGAGACTTTGGGAGGCCTGTGGCCCAGCCTCCTGTTCATAGCAGGGTTGATCCTTAATTCAGACAAATTTGCTCAGGGTTTTGTCCAGCAGAGTCTAGAAAACCTCCAAGAATGAAAATGGTGTAATGCCTCTGGACAACCTGGTTCACTGCTGGGCTGTCCTCCTGGAGAAAAGGCTTCTCCTTCTTCCCAGCCTGAGCCTCTCCTGTTAAAGCTTGTTTCACTGCCTTTCAACTTCCTTCCACACACCATGGTGAAAAGCCTGACTGCATCTCTTCTTCCCCTTCTAGTGGTGCTGGCAATACTGTTCAGTACCCCTGAAGACATTTTTTTTCCCAGCTGAACCAGCCTTGGTCCCATTGCCTCTTCTCACAGTGCAAGGGCCCCAGGCCTCATCATCCTAGTTGCATCTGCTGAACCCACTCCACTCTGTCCCTGCCCTTCACATATTTTAGGGATCAAAACTGAATGAAATATCCAGATATGTTCTAATGAATGTGACACAGAAGAATATAATCCCTTCCCTTGATGCCCCTAATCATAAAGCCCAGTATATTTTTGGACTTTGCTGCTGGGGTGCACTGCTGGTTTCATACAATTGTACTACAGCCATAATTTAAAAATATGGGTGCCTTAATCCATCTCTTCCATTGCATTCTTTTTTTTTCTTGAGAATGAGTGATTCAATTCTTGTATTGCACTGAAAAGTTTTAATCACTTCCTGCACTGCCAGTGAAACAGCAGTTTTCTTTACCTTGTTTAAGAGACACCGTGCTGCTTATACATCCCAAACTCGATAATCCTTCTCTAAATGTTCTAATAGTGATCTTCACTCTTCTACATCAGTTGTCTTCAACTTCTGTCTACTTCACTGTTACAAAATCTTTCCTTTTTCCCATACATCAACATTTTAGGCATCCTGAACTATCTTCTAATTACATTGTAGATACACTGAACAATTTTCCAGTTATCTACAGCTTGCAGAGTTTTGCCATAACTACTTCACTTGTGTTGTTATTTTTAATATCAGTGGTAATTTTCTGTATAAAAAAACCCAAAACAATCTTGGCATGTTCTGATCCTTTGCCACTCTGTAAAAAAGAGCAGGCAAATTAAAATAAGCAAAAAAAAAGTAAAAAGAAGAAAGAAAACAGATGTATAGATTTGTATGTTCACTATAACAAGGTAAGACTACTACTTTGTGCTTTAATCTGTAAAGAACAGAAAGGAAATTGAAATAAATTCCAGACCAGAGCTAACATGTACCTTATGTCTGTCTACAGACGGTAAAAATATAGCCAATTCCTGCTTCTTACGGAAATCAGATGTTATTATATTAAAAAGAGTATCGCGTAGAAATTGAACCCAAGAGCCGATTATTTAGAATCACAGAATCATAGAATATACTGAGTTGGAAGGGGCCCATCAGGATCATTGAGCCCAACTCCTGGCCCTACACAGGACACCCCAAGAATCACCCATGTGTCTGAGGGCATTGTTCAAACGCTTCTTGAACTCTGTCAGACTGATGCTGTGACTGCTTCTCTGTTCCAGTGCCCAAACACCCTCTGTGTGAGAAACTTTTTTCTAATATCTAACCTAAACCTCCTAACTCAGCTTCATGCCATTCCGTCAGAATCTGTCATTGGTTACAAGAGTAAAGAGATCAGTGTGTATCCATCCACTTCCCCTCATGAGGACTTTGAAGACTTCAGTGAGGTCTCCCTTTGGTCTCATCATCTCCAGGTTGAATAAACCAAGTAACGTCAGCTGCTGCTCATAAGGGTTGCCCTCAAGACTCTTCAGCATCCTTATGACCCTCTTTTGGAAGGTCTCTAATAGCTTGACATCTTTTTCATATTGTAGCACCCAAAACTGCCCCCAGCACTCTGCCCCCAGTGCAGAGCAGAGCAGGACAATCCTCTCCCTTGCCTGGAGAGATTGGCCATGCTGTGCCTGATTCCCCTGAAGGACGGGGTTGGCCCTCCTGACTGCCAGGGCACTGCTGACTCGTGTTCAGCATTCTGCCAGGTCCTTTCCTCAGTGCTGCTCTTCAGCATCTCATTCCCCAGTCTATCCACGCAACCAGGGTTGCCCGTCCCAGCTATAGAATCCAGAACCTGCTAGTTGGTGATTGACCATCTCTCTAATCTATCTCTGCAGGGCCTCCCTGTCCTTGAGGGAGTGGACGTTTGCTGCCATTTTATTGTTGTTGGCAGGCAGTATTTCTTCAAGTCCTGCATCTAGTATCTAGCATTTATTCCAGCAAAGGTTCTATTACCTAAATACTTAGGAATTTTATAGCTATGTTCTAATAATGAACACAATATCCAAGCTACATCTCAGAGATACCACTAACAGTTTATCATCCTTGATTCTGTTAATTGAAAGGTGACATTTCCCAAAAATACTTTGAATAATCACTTTAGAGTAAATTGTTTCACCTCATCATAAGTTCCAATGATTTTTTATTTTCTTCTGAAGAAAGACAAGAAAGCGTAAATTTATATCATTTGTGCTGCAATCTTCTCTTTAGCTGTCATTTACAGAGTTTGATACTGTTGTTTTAAATTGACATATAAGCTTTAAAACTAGTACAGAATCTTTATAAAGAGAATTTGCATCAGTTATATTTTTCTTTCACTTTTATTTGCTTTACTCAAAGCAAATAATTACCTTAAAAAAGAAAAAAATACCTTAGGATGTGTATAAATTCATCATTGTAGAGCACAATGCTGTATCTCAAAAAAATTCGCCTTGCGGATTGTCCTGAAACTGACAGTGAAATGTAAGCAAGTTCGTGTCACAAACAGAACTGACAGTGAAATGTAAGCAAGCTCATGTCACAAACAGCCTGAAATGGTGATGTATGTGAAAGAAAGTATGATCATTAAATATTGGACAGATTCTCCATGTACTTCAGTACTATCAGAGGACATTCGTGACTCTATTAAGTATAAGGATAAGAAAAAACACAAACATTAGACTGAATACTGATGGTGTGAAACTGTTTCAAGTATGAGTAGACAAGACATCAGCACTGAAGATGAACACGCTTTATTTTTTTATTATGTGGTTCTGTTTCTCCTAAGTACTTTTATCATCCGTAACATTTTCATTTATACTTCAAAATATCTGTATCTGCCATAAAGCAACTCTGAGCCTTTGCGTGAAAATATTCTCAGTCTCTATTTTTCTTAGACTTATGAACTCAGAGGGTACATAAAATTCTGCGGGGAGGGGCTAATTTCAGAAAATTTTCTAGCTATTCTAAAGATACAAGTGCACTGAGCCTTGAAATAGTACAATAAGCTCAAAAATGTGATTTCATCAAAAATCCACTATAGAAAAGGTTAGTTATTTTGTCCTTGGTTGTTTAACAATCTCCTTGATGCAGCACACTGCTATATGGGCATGAGGTCCATGCAGCTTAAATTTCAGGAGTCCTAAAAAATTCTCAAGGAATTTAATCACTCGCCTGCACTTTATTTAAATTTTCCTTTAGCCAAACCAACACTGAAATTGACTTGAAGATCTCAGGATTCAGAGTTCAGAGATCAGATCTCAGAATCTCAGAATTCTCAGAATAGTGGTTTTACTATTATTCTTATTTAGCCCAAGATTTTTCTAAAAAGACAATTTAGATTATTAAATATTTGCTAATGGTAGACTCACTTAAAGGAAAAGTACTTAAAATGTGTGATATTGCAAAATATTGTGAATTTCAGAGGCGATAGAGAAAAGTTCTTTCTTCATAGATTTATAAGTATTGGGAAGGCAAAAAAAGCATATTTCACCATCAACGGTTACAGTAGTAAAAAAATAATGGAAATTATTAATGAGAAATGCAATTTTTTTGCATTGCACTGTACAGACAGTTTTATGGGCAGAACTAGCTGTTAATTTCTCAACATGTAAATTGTTTTCACAAAGTGTCTTCTCTTGTCTTGAACCAGCTAAGCATTTTATTACTATCTACATATTTTAGACACGTAACTTTTGGCATAGCATTTATAAGAAAAAATCCCACAACAAAACCTCTATTAATTTTACTAGTAATAATTTTTTTTTCACAGCTACCTAGCAGCAGATAAAATGCCCAAATTTATACTCATGCACCTGCTTTTGTGAAGTATCCTAATAATCTAAAACCACACAGGTCTTGCTAAAATCTACTTATATTTATTTTTTTGTATTTCTCCCAAAAATTCCTACTAAAACATGGATAATATCAAACTGATATTATTTAGTTTCTAAAGTTCACAGGGAAATATTAGTACTTTTACTAGAAAATTTATTAGAAAAGGATACATAATTTCAAACACCTTAATCAATTTTAAATGCTCACTTGACAGATCAGTTTTGGAATAAAAATAAATGTATTTTTTTCAAAGACTCTGCATACTTTGATTTTTATATGGTAAATAGGACTCTGCTTCCTCTCAGCTTGACTCTATGCATTTAAGAAGACAGACTTTTCATGGCTTTTCTCACACAAATATATATGAATAGCACCTACTTTGTTTACAACACTCTGATATTTTCATAGTTGAAGTGGGAACACTTGTGTCGGAAACTCAGTAAAAACACTATGTATAAGTTGGATACTCCCATAGAAGAATTTCCAGAAGAGCTAATTACTCTTTCGGGGCATCAATGGAAATCGTTGGTTCTGAAGAAATCATCACTATTTGTTTCCTTTTTTTTCTTACCCAAACATCAAGTGTTTCCTGAACTCAAGACAACCCAAGCTGCTCATTCTCCCTAGGAAGTCATAAAAAATTCAAAGCTGTACATATTGAAAGATTGCCTTTTTGTCTCTCCTGTACCTCAAGAAAAAAAAAAAAAGCCTATTGTTCAATACAATGTCTAAAATATCCAACAAAATATTCAAAATGTGTAAACGTATTTCCATAATTTCCTGGGTGCTGGGGGTTTAGGGTTCATTTTTTGTCCCAGTATGCTTTGTGGTTACTCAGAAAAGACAATCTTCTTCTACCATTTATAATCAATTCTGCACGCACAATAGTACAGGTAACATGTCTTTAGTTCAAATCACAGCACTCAGCGTTCCTACTCTTCCCCCAGAAACAGACACAGATATACAGAATGCTTTCAATTTATATTCACCCAATAGTCATTTAATGCTTCATGAAGATTAACATTTTCAGAAACTTTACACTTAAACTACCCCTATAATGGTTAGCCCCCATTATCCTTACCACACTTGGGGCAATTAGTGTGTCAAAAAAAAACTCAGTAATTCTTACCACAATGTGTTAATTTTTTGTGGTCATGCCTCCTGCACCTTTAGTTGATTCAGGATTATGTTAAAACATACAACACAAAATATTCCTAACCCCTTGGGTGGACAACTCTTACATATTCTTAATAAGAGTGTATTCTCCTTTATGAGAGTACCTTAATAAGACCTTGAAATGAACAAACCTATTTCACAGCAGAGCATCTTCTCTTCTTCCCTGTTCATCAAGAACTAATCTCCTTACATCCCTGCTTTGCAAGAACACAAAAGACAACCACAGAAAGTGAGCAGAGTTAATAATGAGTATCCAATTGGAAAGGATGAGGGAAGAGGTAGGGAAGGAAGTTAAAAATTCTTTTTGTGCCTGCTATCAGACTCTGACCAAATAAATCCGGAAAAGATAGCTCTAACTCTAAGAATTAGAATTATGGTTGGACAAGCTTATTTGCTTTCTTGTCTTCCTTTGTATCTATACGATTTCCTGATTTCACGGGCAGTCTCAGGGAACTTTGACGCACAAATTAGAATCTAGGTCTCTTCTTGTCTGCATGCTAAGCATCTAAACGGTGCTGAATAGATTTAAAATCTGAGCAAAACTCTGACAGATTACTTCCAGCCATAAAAAAAAAAAACAACCTAGTCAAAAATTAACCTATTTACAATTCTATTGAGGTTTAAGAGTTTTGTTTTCATTAAATCAGAGGAAGCTGTATAAAGGTGAGATAGTATAGGAAGTCAGGTACCATGTCAACTGTACAATCTGATATGACTCCCTATCAATTAATAGGGTTTGATTCATCTTCATCTGCATAAAAAATTAGTCCCTTGAATTCTGCTTATAACAAATTATGAACTGGTAGATATTGACCTTTAACAATAAATTCCTTGGTGGGCAGGGCGGGAGGAAGGAAAGGCAAAATTTCTCAAAAATCCAGTAGTCTGAATTCAGAGGTGGAAATAAAATCGTGGTATGCATTATGCTCTCCAGGCTTACATGCAGTTTTGTTTTAATTTGAAATTCTGACTACACTGAAAGGTCGCTAAAACTCTCCCTTGATCTAATTCTGAAAAAAAACCTTCCTATGTCTATTACAGTTACAAAAGAATACATTTTTCAAAAGTACAGATATCATTAAGAGAAGAATCTATCCTGCTGTCTCCATGAACATGTACAAAGAATTCAACAAAATTGTTCAATGTCAACAGGAGCAGTGGGACTTTTTTCATATGTTTATTGCATGGTTATTGAGAGAGCAATTCTATACCTTTTAATTTATGGAATGTGACTAGCAGAAGTTAAAAGGATTTCCAGTGAGCAAATTATTTACCGCAGTGAATCTCATTTATTGATAAATGTTTCACTGAGTATAAAATCACACATTAAAGTGCTATTACTTTCACACCCTTACAAAATTAGTTTCTTGAATGGCAGGAATTTTACTCCATATACAATACTAAAATTTGAAAGCAAAACAAAACAAAAACAAAACAAAAGGAGAACAATTCACAGAATTGCAGAGTTATGGATGAGGTGACAAGATATTGGACCTCAGTCTGCCTGGAATCTACTCATGCATTTCTCACTAAAATCTGAAATATAGATATGTCTTCTAAACATTGTCAAACTTATTTCTATGTAATAATGAAGTCAAGTAATTTCAGGGGAAATTATCTCATTTCTCTGAAGACTATTGGCCTAACAGCCATGAAAACAAAATACTAGGAACATCGTTATCCAATCTAACGTCTCTTCAACAAGCTGACTATTGGTTCACAATTTCAATGTGAACACAAGAGGCTTAAATAGATATAGCTGGTGCAGGGTGCTTTCATCTGAGTTAATATTTAAATATGATCTCGGTAATCAAAGATTTCTCTGTTTCGAAGACCTCATGATCCAATCCGTGATAAAATGAGATACAACATATTGAATTACTAACTTGTCTGAATAGGAATGAAGCATGAAATCTAAAAACGTGTTATCTTTAGTAGTTTAAGGCATGTTAAATTCCTTAATTGAGTTGATATATAAAACATCTGTATAAAGAGAAAAATGTGAGCAAAAAGACCTCCAATTTTTCTTAGTTTCTCTTTTCATAATATAACAATTCTGCTTTTTTGAATTGGCTTATGTTATTGACAGTTATTGATAATGTAGTAGTAATACTGATAATGAGCAGCTAAGCCAGAAAAAACTATGGCTGATCTCTAGACCAATTTGCAAAATGTTGTTGTAGCTAGCACTGATATTGACTGACATTGTACACTGTAGTTTTTGGTTCAGCACCTTATTTTAACTAGTTAAAATGAAATTAACATTAGATATATCTTTCTAGGCTATCATAACTAGAGTTCTGTTCCCTGTATCAAAATAAGTTTAACTTTTAAAGATTTTCAATGGGTTTTTAAAATTTATTTTTAAACTGATATTCCCTAGAGCTGTGTGGATTTGAAGAGAAAAATGTCCTAGTTCAACAAAGAGTTAATGACCTTATATGTAAACAGCTGCTGTTAAAAAAATTGATTTTTAATCATTAGAACTCAAAAGTACTTAGAAATAATTATAATTTTATAAACATTTTAAACTAGTAGGTAGGTATTCTCTATGGACATAAAAATGGATTTTTTGAAGGAAGAAGTCAAAGACTATTCTATTGTTTAGCAATTAAGATTTAAATTTATTCACTTACCTTCTGTAAAAAATTACCAAACACCTCTACTGCAATTTTGACTCCTTGTCCCATACATGAATATGTTTTCCAGGTTACCCAGTACTGGATGAACAGCTTCTTAATTCAAGTTTTGTTTAGCTGCCAGCTGTGGTTAGTGCCTTTCAATATTGACGTTGTAGAGCACAGAATCACAGAACAGCTAAGTTTAGAAAGGTTAACTTCTCCAACCTGCCTCCTCAGACAAGATAAAGAAAGCTGCCAAGGACCTTGTCCAGGCAGCTCTTGAATACCTCAAAGGATGGAGAGTCCACAACCCCTCTGCGCACCCTGTGCCAGTTCTCAGTCACCCTCATATTGAGAAAGTATTCCCTGATGTTCACATGGAAGCTCCCATGTTTCAGTTAATGCACATTGCTTCATGTCCCATCACTGGGACCACTGGGTACCACTGGGCACCACTGAATGTTTGGGATTTTGTCTTACTTCCAAGGATGGAGACTCCACAACCTTCCTGAGCAACCTATTCAGGTGCTCAGTCAGCCCAAAGTAAAAAGAGAGCTTTGCTAATATCAACAGTCCTATGTTTGTGTCTAAGCCCATTACCTCTTTCCCTGTCACTGGCCACCATCAAGAAGATCCTGGTTTTATTTCCTTACACCCTCCCTTCAGATATTTGCTCACATTGAAGAGATCACCCTGACTTTTCCCCTACTCCAAGCTGAACAGTCTTGTTTCTCTAAGTCTTTCCTAATAGGAGAGTTTCTCCAGCCCATTGCGTCCTTTTTTGAACTTTCTGTAACATGTCCGTAACTCTCTGATACTGAGGAACCCCAAAGTAGTGAACACAATGTTCTGGTATATAGTAGTCATGTGGCCCCACCAGTGCTCAATAAAAAGAAAGATCATGTTTTGATCTGCTGACAATCCTTCTCCTAGCCTAAGAAGCAGTTGGTCATCTTGGTTTCAAGTGCCCCATGGTAGCTCATGTTCAACTTGGATGCCTCTGTAAGATTATCTTCAAAACAATTTCCCAGATGGATGAGCCCAATGTGATCTTATTCCTTTCCATTTGCCAGTTTCAGCATTTTGTTAACTTCATTAGGTTGGTGTCATCCTATTTCTCCAGGCTGTTGAGGTCCCTCTTCATGACAGCACAAACCTTTGGTCTATCACTTGCCTCTGCCAGTTCTGTGTCACCTACAAAACTGCTGAGGATACACTCTCTCCTATTCTCCAGATAATTAAAAAGAATACTGAACAGGGTCAGACAGGATTGACCCCTAGTGTATATCACTAGTTACCAGTTTCCAAGCAGATTTTGTTCCACTCACCACCACGTTCTGGCCTTGCCTATTTAGCTGGTTTTCAAATGATCTCACAGCCACCTCCAAAACTTATCAACAACTTGTCTGTGCAGATGTCGTGGGAGGGTGTGAGTGGTACCTCCTTCTTCTACCACCCTGGTAATAATGTCACCATCGTTCTGTAAAGAATTGCTAAAACAAACTGCCTCTTTAATGTCAGGTGAAATAGGCTGTGTCAAAACACATAGTGAAATCTATGTAGATGGTATCCACTGTTCTCTCCTCATCTACCAAACCTGTCCTTTCAACATTGGTTATCAAGTTGGTCAAGCATGACTCCCTCTTGGTAAATTCATATTGACCGCTCCTGGTAGTTTTCTTCTTGGTCAATTGGCTGGAAATATTTTTCAGGATCCTTTCTACCAATGAAGGTGAGGTCTGTAGTTCTCTGGGTCCTTCTTCTTGTCTTTCTTGAAGGTAGAAGTGACACTTATTTCCTGAAGTCCTCAGACACCTCTTGTAGTCACCACGATCTTTTGAAGATAATCAAGAGAGGTTTTGCAATGACATCAAGCCTGACTCATGGGCACAACTCATCAAGGTCCATGGATTTATGTATGTACAGGCTGTTTAAGTTTTCCCTAGCCTACTTCTCTTTCACCAATTATGTAACTTTCCTACTTCAGAGGTTGTCCCTGGTTTTAGGTGTCTGGGATTTTTAAAGACCAACTTTGCTAGTAAAGATGGTAGCAAAAAGAGGCATTCAGTATCCTCAGCGTGTTCCATGTACTTTTACAGCAAGGTTCCCATCTCATTCATCACTAGGACCATATCTTCCCCAGTTTTCTTTTACCTGTTGATATATTTATAGATAACTTTTTCCTGCCTTTGACATCGGACTCCATTTCATCACACACTCTTTCTGGGCTTTGATTTTCCTACCTGCATGTCTCCATGCTTAAACAGTGTCTTTTTATTCCTACCGGGTTACCTGTCCCTGTTCCTGCCCTTCAAATACTCCCTTTTTATGTCTTAACTTTGTGGGAACTTGTTCCCACAAGCAGGCCCCCAGATATTTTGCCTGTCTTTCTGCTTGTTGGGATAGACTGCTCTGAGTTTGCAGGATGTGAGTCCTGAACATTAACCATTTCTCTTGGGGCTTTCTTGCAATCAAGGCTTTATGTAATGGGATTGTCTCAAGACAAGTCTCAAAGCCCAAGCCACTTCCTACTCTCTGCATGTCAGGATTGTAACTTTATTTTTTGCTTTGTTTCTTCTTCTCAGGGTCTTGAACTCCACCATCTCATGGGAATGGTAATCAAGGCTGCCTTTGACTTTCGCATTCCTAACATCTTTCCTTGTGTGGGAATATGAAGTCCAGAAAAGCACCTCTACACTCTGGTTCCTTTCTCACTTGAGTCAGGAAGTCCTCACTTCAGGAACGTCCTGTATAGTTTATGCAATACTGTGCTGTCTCTGTTCCAGTAGATACTGGGGTGATTAAAGTCCGCCATGAGGACCAGGACCTGTAAATGTGAGGCTCCTTCCAGCTCTCAGTAGAAGAAGGTCTCACTTTGTTCTTCTTGGTCAGGCGGTCTACGATAGACACCCACTGTTACACTGTTTCTCGAAAGCTCTTAGTTTGTTCATCATCCACCACCAGGAAAAGATCCATGCATTTCAGCTGCTCTCTGAAATAAAGGGCAGCTCTAAATCATCATCTTCCTGCTCTGTCCTTCCTAAAAAATAGCCCTAATAAATCAGTTTAAGTACTCCAATCATGTAAGCTGTTCCACTGCATCAATATCATTCCAACTAGATCAAAGTTCTGCAACTCTACACAGATCTCTAAGTTACCATGTTTCTTCCCCATAGTGCATTGGTATACAGGCACTTCATACAGACACCCCTGCTGATTTCCCAGAAGCTGCTTAGGAGGAGGAAAAATATATTGTGGTATTTCATATGGTGTTTTAAAAGTGAGTCATGACATAGACAATAAGTTTAGGAAAATTTTCCCAAATTTCTTTTGAAATAAACAGAATTTTATTTGGATAGACATATAGCATAAGAACATATTATCATTATTTCCAAATCACAATTTTTTGCTCTATTCATATTTTAATTTCAGAAAGATCAGAAATTCTGTGAACAGGAAAGAACTACCTTTTACTAGAAGATTTCAAATATTTACTGACCTAAGTCAACATATTAGTAGTGAGACCAATTTACAGATTAGTTTGTTACAAATTTTTAAATAAACATTGATTCCAACTTTTCTTTCTGTTTCCCATGAGTCACACAGCAATGTTATTTGTACAACAGAGATTATATTCCTAATTAATTTTGTCTCATGAAAACCTTATGAGTAAAATATACACTAGTTGCTCCTCATTATACAGGAGCACTTAAGACTAAACTCTAGATACCAGATGCATGAGGAAAATGTCCACTTTGGCCAGAAGAGTGCTTACTGAGTAAAGGTCAAAGCCTTATTAGGAGCAGAAGGAAAAATTTCTGTCTGCTTGGATCTTAGAGGTAACAACAACACTTGTCAACATTTCTTGGAATTTTTGCAAAGTAAGCTGTGAGCATGCGCTGGAAGCAAGAAGACATTCCTGTCTCATATTTTGAGTACTGAACTGGAGGCATAGCTGAAGGGAGATAGAAATTAACTTTAATTAATTTTTGTCAAATGTAAATATTCCCATGAAACAATAAATGAATAGTCAGGCCTCTGTACAAGTCCATTTCACAAGGAAATGCACAGGGGCAACATTATTTTGAACCAATTTTTATGCTTAGGAAAAAGAGCTAAAACAGATAGAAGCCTCTCCTATAAGTGGCTATTTATTTTCATGTTATCTTGTTAGACTAAATAGACATTTTCTAGAATTTAACAAGCAAGTAGCAGAATGATTAAAACTAGAGACCTGATGACAATGAACTGCACAGTCACATGAACTTATCGGAATGGAGAGCCATCTTGAAAGAAAGCCTGGACAAGTTGGAAGAGAGTGCTATCAATAACTATGCAAAGTTCAAATTTACATTTTGACAAAGCCAAACGCAAAGTCCTGGAATGACATTACCAGAGAACCCAGTCCAGACTAAAAACCATGTGGCTGGGGAGAAACCTTGAAGGAAGGGTGCTACGGTTCCTGGAGGACAACAAGCTGAACAGGAGTTAAAAAAGCCAAATAGGATCCTGTACTGCATCCCTAGCAGCATTACTAGCAGAGGCAGAGACGTGATCATCCCACCCAGTGCTTGTCAGGCTGTGCCTGAAGTATATTGTATTCAATTCTCAACCCACATTTCAAGAAAGATGCAGACAGATTGGAGAAGCTCCAGAGGACCACAAAAATGATCAAACTGCTGGAGAATCTGCTCTGTGATGAAGGACTAAAGGACTTAGATCTCTGGTGCCTGGAAAAGTGAAAACTCAGGGGGAAACTGATCACAAAATTCCAGTATTTAAAGTGTGGATACAAAAAAATCAGAATTTTATAAAAATGAATGATGATTATTATCACTTGTTAGGGAACAACAACAACAACAAAAAAGTGTATATTTTATTCTTGAGTGTAAGTTACCATTTGCAAATCAGTTTTCTGTGTAACACATGGCATACTCCAGCACAAGCAGAAAGTAAAATAAACCAGGACTGTTTATTTCGCGGTTACCTGCAGCAAAGTTATATATGTTGCAAACTAGTTGTGCTGTGTGACTGACTCAGTGCATCACAACTTGGTCTGATAAATCTTATTGGTTCAGCTACAGCTTAGCACTTAAGCGTAGTTAGGCAAACATGCAGACTACATACATCCCAACAAAGAGATCAAATTAATAGTTTCTCTATGACTCAGAACCCTGTAGGCAGAAGGATGCCAAATGGATCAGAAAATTCAGACTGGTTGGATCTTAGAGGTCTTTTCCAACCTTAATCAATCTACAACTCTGTAAGAATATGACAGACTTGTCAGTGAACTGAGCTGATAATTCCTGAGCTGACATTTGTATCACATTTCACGTATTATTTAGGATTCCTGTCTCCCCTGATTTCTTTTTGTTTTCATTATTCAGAGCATGAGATCCTGCTTGACCTCAGTCAAGGGAGCTTATAATATTTCATACTCTAGCAGAAACAAATAAATCCATTAATGGAAAACCTGAATTTTGCCTTCTGTAATAGGTTGAATATCTCAGGATACAAAGATACCTAAATCTGATTTTAAATTTCTGAGATTAGTCATTCTTGTCATATTACAGGAGACACCTATAACCATGTTTCGTTTACATAAAACAAGAGTTTGCATAGCTGATTTCTCAACAGAACTTCAGTAAGAAATTAAAATAATGGGTCTTACTGCACCAGACTTCTCTGGTGACAGTTAGATAATTTTCAGTGCTTGAGAACTTAAAAAATATTTTGACATCTAATAGTGAAAGCTTTCAAGCCAATTCCACTTCCATAAAAAGTGTCACAATTTTTTATTATGCGTTCATTATAATGAATGTTTAGGTTGGCTATTAGAAGAAATTTTTCACTGAGGGGGTGGTATGATACTGAAACACATTGCCTAAGGAAGTTGTGGATGCCCCAGTCCTGGCAGTGTTCAAAGCCAGGCTGGGTAAGGCCTTTAGCAATCCGGTCTACTGGAATGTGTCCCTGCCCATGACAGGAGGGTTGGGATTAGATGATTTTTAAGGTCCTTTCCAACACTTGACATTCTATTACTCTATGACTTCTTCACATGAAGAGGAATGAGCAAGCCTGATTTATTGCAAAGTACTGGCTGGTTTCTAAAATACTATTCTTCAGAGCTACCTTCAATTCAATATTAAGCAGTGATGAGTTTATATCCAAATACTCACATACTAAATCGGGAAGGAATAGAAAAAATTTTGTGCAAATAGGTACATACTTTATTTCGTGTGAACACCAGCATCCACATACCACATACAATCCAACATACTGTAATTTTCATCAGACAAATAGTCTGATTGATTTCAAGGCCTACACCAAAAAATAAAGGCTGGTCTTAAAGTTCTAGTAAAGCTCAGACTTATGGAATATCCCTTCTATTAAGTTCTGCAGCTTCACTCCTTGTGACAATCTAGCTCAATAATGCCTTGAGCAGTCAGGCCACATCTCAGGCGCTAAGTCAGTCTCTAATCTCTAACCTCTTACTAACTCAATTGCATACCTGCATTACATCTTCCTATGACCACCCTCACCTGCATATATATGAAACTCCGATGCATGTAAATGCTTACTGATGGGAAATTAGTTCTCATATCCCATTTCTCAGCTTTCAACCTGTTTGTTGCATTTGTTGCTTTCCTTAGTGGTAGCTGGAGCAAATTCCTTAAAATTTGACATTCAGTTCTGTTTAGTGACATTTAATATTAACCCTGTTTAGGTATATGGCTCAGCAATCAACAATTTTAAGGGTTTTGTTTAGCAGTTGCCTGCATTTATAAATATGTATGCCACTAGAATATGTCAAGTGAGATCTTCTATATATTGTAAGCCTGGGACCTGCTGTTACAATTTTCCTAATATGGAGAAAAATTATGTTCTGTTATGCTTCTGCGGCATGAGGTCTAAAGTATTAATTCACCTTACACTTCTTGATGTCACAAAAAAATGTGACTTCAAACAGGAAACATGTTTTATTAAAATCCTACAGAAATGTGCTGATGTTTTGAATCAATTCATCTTTCCTTCAAGCTGAGAATCAAAAAAATTTAGTTGCCAACATCATCCCAATTTTTTTTTTTGTTTCAATTTGATAAAATTGGAGGTTTCTCATTCTTACTTTCATACTGAAATCGAAGCGTACCTCAGACCAAGATCAGACTGATTTTGGATATCTGACCCCAGATGTATGCAACTTGACTACCAAGAAGCATATTTGAATTAAAATTTCATTTTTAAACGGAGTATACATTAGTTTATTGATGACACATGCAGTGGTGCACCCAACATAGCAATTATGACTTAGTTTTATCTGTTTAAAGTTACAGTAATGGGAAAAGAATCAATAGGCTCAGACTGGTATGAGATCATGTTTCACCCCTAATAGATGCCTAAGTAAGGACTTATACACAAAAGTGAAAACTGTGAGAATGATTTATCTGAAATTCTTACTAGCACCTTTTCTAATCATTTATGACAAATTGTATGTCTAAATAACCCCTTCATATCAAAAACCACAATTCTTTAGATCAATAATACATTTTTAGATATAACTACTTTCAGTCCTTGCATACCTCACAACTACTTTTTGTGAGAATATTTCCAGAGGGTTAAAAACCCTGTGTTATCTTCCAAATATATACAACTGGTTTGCTGTAGGAAAAGTACCATTCAGGTATTCTTCTGAAAACTGAATACAATCTGTCAATGTATGCTGCAAGCTGAAATTACAGTTGATGAGATTTTCTTTGTAAGAGAAAATAAAAACAAACATTTACAAAAATAAAATTCAAGGAAGCATTGATATTGATAGGTGAAGAAGGGTTCAATGTTTAAAATTTGAAGAATTTAGTAACAAGTAATTATATTAATTTTATTATGTTGACTATTAAAATTGAATTTTAAAAGCAAGATGGGTCAATATTCTGCTTGGTCTTGCTGAAACCCTGGTTGAAATGGAACATGTATATACTCAGGAATATGTCTTAATGACTGTGATTTCAAATGGAAAAATTAACTGGACATCATGGGACAATATCAAATCCAAATGAGGAAATAAATCAAGAGAAAATATGTGAATTAAACCAAAACAATTTAGACTGCCAATGATCTTTGGTTCAAAAAGTCAGTCTCCTGAAACCAAAAGCAACCACAAAATAGAATAATTCAAAAAAACATTATCATCTTAACCCCTAGCTGTGGTTTGGATTGGACTACATTTCATTGGAATACTGCTCCAGAATTTTTCCAAGTTTCTTTTATCAAACATTTATCACTTTTATCAAATGACCTGGACAAAGGGGTAAAATGCACTCTCGGCAAGTTTGCTGGTGACACTAAACTGAGAGCAATGGCTGATCTACCTGAAGGCTCTGCTGTCATTCCATTGCACCTTGATCAGCTGGAGGGTTGGGCAGAGAGAAACCTAATGAGGCTCAACAAGGGCAAGTGTCGGGGCCTGCACATGGGGAGGAACAGCCTCAGGTGCCAGCACAGGCTGGGGGTGACCTCCTACAGAGCAGCTCTCTGGAGAAGGACCTGGGACTCCTGGTGGATCACAAGTTGTCCATGAGCCATCAGTGCTCCTGTGGCCAGGAGGGCCAATGTCATCCTGGGGTGCATCAGGAAGAGTGTGGCCAGCAGGTCGAGGGAGGTGATCCTCCCCCTCTACTCAGCCCTAGTGAGGCCACCTCTGGAGTGCTGTGTCCAGTTCTGTGCTCCTCAGCACAAGAGAGACAAGGAGCTACTGGAGAGGGTCCAGTGGAGAGCCACAGGGATGATCAGGGGTCTGGAGCTTCTCTCTTATGAGGAGAGACTGTGGGAGCTGGGTCTGCTTCGTCTGGAGAAGAGAAGACTAAGAGGGAATCTCACCAATACATAGAAATATCTCAAAGGCAGGTGGGATGGTGCCAGACTCTTTTCAGTGGTGCCCAGCGACAGAATGAGTAGCAGTGGACATAAATTAAAAAACAAGTTTCACGTCAATGTGAGGAAGAACTTCTTTACATGGAGAGTGGTAGACCACTGGAATAGGCTGCCCAGAGAGGTCGTGGAGTCTCCCCTTCTGGAAAAATTCAAAATCCACCTTGATGTGTTCCTGTGTAAACCACTTTAGCTGATCCTGTTTTGCAGCAGAGTTAGACTAGGTATCTCCAGATATCTTCTAAATGTAACAACTATGTGATTCTGTGATTCTTTTTATTCTATGCAAAATCCATTAATGGACAATATTTTCCTTCCTACAGTAACTGGGTCCTGTTTTTTATATTGATTTTTTTCTCCATTTAATACTCACATGTACTTCTTTCTCTCTAGTACTCCGCTCTCTCTACCTCTTACCTAGAAAGAAATTGTCTTAATTACTTTCAGTTTTTGTTTTGTTTTAACTATGTAGATATTTTCCATTTTTTTTTAAGTGAGCAAAACTAAAAATCTTCTTCTGTATCCATTCTAGTTTGATTTCTTTGAATTCATGTTCACTTAATTTTCATAGAAGTTTTTCTCACAGATTGTGTTATCCTAGCAAAGCATATGGACTCCTAGGGTTATTCAGTACTTCAGCAGTACTGCCAATATGAAGCATTTTACCAATTATTTTACCTTATTTATTTTATAAGACGCCAAAATACTCTTATGTCAATATGATTATTTACTGTTCTGTTGAGCAGTTAATCAGTACAAGAATTAGATCAATCTATACACATTTCGGTCTTCCAAAAGTATTCAATGAGTTTTGTTTATGCAGCAAAACTCCTGAAAACTCAAAAGTTTCCATGACGGAGGAAACTCATCCCCCAGAGAGCTCTTTTTATAGGATACAGGAGTCATAAAGTCAGACCCAACATTAAAATACGCATTTAAAGCAGAAAAAAATTATCTTGTTAAGAAGAGCTCTTAATTATGGTAAAAACAGCACATGCTTTGAAGAGCCATATAACTGATCTAACCTTTAAAAACCAGCACTGATTTATCTCTCCACCATCACATTTTAATAATGAATCTCTCTGATAAATGTGTATCTTTTTAAAAAGACACACAAAGGGCCATATGTGCTTACCTTGTGTGACTTCCACCATTGATTTAATGACATCATTTACAGAAATAAAATGGATAGGACTGCAGTTTCTATATATAAATGCTGAGCATTTATTTTTTAGAGCTGGAACTGGTTTAAGATGCGCTATAATGATGGAAATATATATATATTCAAAGAAACAGTACTGACCTAGTATCTGCACTTTTCTCAAGCTATTTTCAGCACCTTTGCACACTTACATTTTATAAGCAGGAAAGGAACATTTCTCTACATTGCTTTATAAAAAATTGGGGTTGACTTTGCTTTCTGTCTGTCTAGAAGCATGCTTCACTGAATATAATTTCAAAGTCTAATCATTCATAGCTTGTCTTTTGGATTGTGGCAAGGATATGGCTTAGGTCAAACTGCTTTTTTGGGGGGGCTTATAAGTAAAGTAGTATCATTTAAAACAAAAAAAAAGCTTGGAAGCAGTTCAGTCTCTTGTAAATCTCAGAGATCCTCACACAGGCCTTACAAACACACACATACTGGTTATGTGCAAATCCACACTAAGCAGAAGAAACAAGGTGATGTTTCCCCAGGTAATAAAATGCAGATGTTCCTTACAAAGGTTTACATACCTTCAATATATTTCCTATGAAAAAAATATTGTTCTGAAGATTGTATCTTTATCAAGTATGCTAATCATTTGTCGATTTCTTGCACAATCTTTTAAGTAGTCTTAATATTGTTACGCTCTGTTTCCTATTATATTATGTCTTTACACTGCTAACTTGCAAGCTCAAGTTATTTGACTAAGTAAATGAAGCCTTTCAGGCAGCAATGTGATTGGACTAAAATCTAGTCAGATAATCATTGTAATCATAGAAAGTCAACTGAGGTCAAAGATAGCTTACACACAGTGGAGGAATAGAATTCCAGCAGAGGAGTATCACAGCAGCAGGTGATTACCTTCAATGCAGGTGCTGATGATTCTCTCAGCGACTAACACAAAGCCTACATGTAAATAGCATGATACAAAGAATAACCCTAGAGCTGATCCAGTTTGAAATTCTGAATAAGATTTTAAAAACACATAAACCAAAAGCAAACTAACAGCATAATTCCAATAAATGAAATAATTAAATGTATGAAGGTGTGATACAAAAATGGATTATCTAGTAGATGAGAACCCATAGACATATAAATTCCACTGTATTTAAATGTAGCTCATAGTACGCAAAAGAAAAAGAAAGCTAAAATCACAGAACTAGAAAACTTAGAGACATAATTAAGAACAGTGCAAACTCTCCTTCACTTGATAATCATACTCGAAGCAGTGTTACCACTTCATGAGTTAGAGATAGAAAAATACATCACAGACCTTAGCTGACTATTGTAATGAAACTAATTAAGAGCATCACTGAAAGACTAAAACTAGGTAAGAAATACAACATCAATTTTCATACAATATATGCAATGTAAACAAAATGCTGGTAAAAACCTTGGAAAGATGCATCAAAATGAAGATGTAGGATTATTGTGGCATGCTAAGCAAAAAAAAAAAAAAAAACAACCAAAACCAGAAGTGGATATATCATTATGGATAAATATGAAAAATATATCTAAACGCAAATGTAAGCCTGACATTTTAATACAGATATTAGTATGAGTAAGACTAGACTTCTGAACTGCTTTAAAGTCAGATTAGGATGGTGAAGAAGAAATGAACCCTGGATTATGTTCACTGTAAAATGAACTCACTTTGTCATATTATTTACATCTGTGCACATGTTTAAGATTATCAGAAAATAATTTAAACAAAGGTATTAATTTTAGACATTGTTCTTACTTCCTTATTTTCGGAGACAGATGTGACGTTCAGACTCTTATTAGACCTATACTTAAGTATGTCCTTTCCCTATTTATCTCTGACTCTCAAATTTTATTTGCAAAGCCTGGACAAAATGTTCATCCAATGTATTCATAATATGTTTCTGTATGGCCAGTACATTGTACTACAGGGTGATGATATAAAATCTGAGAAAATGGATGCTTGAACAACTATTTTTCTGGGTAAAATCTTTTAATATCTCAAAGAAATACAACAAGTCAGGGTTTCCTCGACAGAATTAGATGCAGGAAAAAGGAAATGCTTATATATAGTCAGATTATTAGGCACAATTTGAGTAATGTTATAAAAGGTAAGGCAAATAAAATTACCATTTCAGAAGAAAATAATTCTTTAAAAGGTGGTAATATAAATTAAATCTCAATAAAAAGCTGCAGTGGATCGGCAGTTATTGCTGTCTTTTATTCTTGCTTTGGGCGTTAAACTATTGCAAGACAACAAATCAGCCAAAATATTTCTATTTCTTATTAAAAGCCATGGATGGATTTGATTTAAATCAGTGAGTAATGTGAAATGAAGTGGTCTGAATATCTGAGCAGAAATAGTCATTCTCATTGCAAATCTTATACAAAATGAAACATTCGTAAAGATGGTACAATTCTGATATAAAAGCTGTAGATTATTTCTCTCCCTTAAAAAAGAGAAGAGGAATCTGTAGATTTTCCAAAGATGAAAGGCAATTCAGGAAGACACAGACAGTTCAAAAATAAAAAGAAAAGATAAGTATTTCAAAAACACTTAACCTACTGTCGAAATATAGACAGGAAGGAAACAAAGAGGTACAAAAAGAGATTGTGGAATATGTTAACAATGCAATAAAAAAAATTAAGATTAAAGGTTATTAAGAAAAGCACAGAATGTTCTTTGAAAAGTAGAAAAGAAAAAAAGGTATTGCATTCCACTTTAACCCAAAAAGAAGAGAAATATAATCAACAATTTATCCTCATACTACAGTGAAGTTTAAAATTACTCAAATATCCTATTCATAAGACCTCCTGCTCACTCAGAAGTTTAAGGTTTGGTTTTGTTCTTAAATTTATCTTTCTGTTTAAAACCATCCCTTTTTTTTTTTTTTTTTAATTTTTTAATTATTTATTTATTTTTTATTTTTCTCTTTTGTCATGTTGGTTGCAGATGTGCCAGTCTTTATTTTGTCTGAACTTACTCCAATTAATCCTAATTCATGGTTTTATGAACATCTAATGTCCTGCCAGTTGCAGCTGGGAAATGCATGCTGCTTTTTGTCAAAATTAAAAAGGAAACTTGGTCAGGTTGGCATTCTGGTGCCCTGGAAAACTTAGTCTCATTTAAGTCATTTTTCATACCAGAGATAATGCTGGAAAACTACGTATCTTCTTCTCCTTCTTTTTTTTTTTTTTTTTTTTTTTTTTTTAAAAACCCTTTCCACNTTTTTTTAGTTAAGAAACCCTTTTTAAAACTTTAAGCATTCTGCATGTTTTTTCCTTACTGAACATTGTAAGCACAAGTTATTACACAAAAACATATATTTAGAGAGGAGAGACCATAATTTGGCAGCAAAAATCCTATAAAGAGCTGCATTTTCAGTGGGGAGTTCCATGTGAAAGTACATGCCACAGTCAGATCTTCCATACCTGGCTGAATGAACAACAGAAGCAAAAGGCTGTCACTAACTGGGAGGCAGGCTGGCAAAGTAAATCAAATCTATCTGAACCTGTAGCGACAGAAGATCTGTTAAACATACCCCAAGAGGCATGACTCTGAACACCTTCACAGCAGAGAGAACAGGTTGATCTTGAAATAACCATAAGAAACAGTCAACTAAAATCGGGTCTGTAGCATCTGTTAGGCAACATTCCTACAGTCAGTGTTATTCACAGGGCAATCTGTACTGAAATTACACTGGGAAATAAAGAAGGAGGAGGAGGATGAAAACGTATACATCTGTTGTGTTTTTAAATCAGAAACAAAGAATTATTGTTCTGCGTGCCAGAAAAATTAAGCTCAAATTATTGTACAAAAGGATTTTACTGCTCTGGGAATCTTTAAAATAGTTCCGTAGTCCAATTCTGGTCTAATAAGGGCAAAGCTAATTGGCCTGGCTTACATGAATAATCCTATTGATTCCAGTAGAGCTACTTTCATGAGTAGGCCAATCAGAATTTTGTTTTTACTGAGTATTCACATATTCTTCCTCTTGAGTCTTATAATAATTTCTGAAGCTCTTAAAAATTTGTCTACAATTGCGTCTTTTTAATATTATCTCAATGTCCATATTGTCTGTCTTCAGGACACCTGTTTCTTCTTCCTTAAACTATGTTAATAATCTCTGGTAGAATTATAGCCATAACCCAAATAATGCATGTGTGAATACCAAAACAATACCAAAAAGTCAATACCAAAAGTCAATCTAGAAAAACTAAACATATTGTATTACTTTTTAAGATAACACACTTTTATTCTTAAACACATCAGTTCTATGTCCTACCATTATGACTCAGTCAGTTTACAGTACGTGAAATCTTGCTGTTTACAAATACTGTCTTTGTCATTTTCTTCCTACTGATTTTAGCACCGCTTATTCAAGTCATAACACAAATTATTTGTTTTATTTAAAAATAATAATATTCTACACAGTTTATATGAACAACGTCTCCCTTTTTCAGTGTGCAGATGACTTCCACACAATTTTTAAGAAATGTGCAATAAGGAATATGATATTAAAAAATGTGACTTTTAAGCTGTTCTGTATTTTGCATACAGTTATGCCAAATTATTTTATCAGAAATAATAGTATTGCAATAGGCATCAAAGAAGCGATGATTAGCCACTTATTGCAAAGTGTTACCAACATTTTATTCAATATTACAAAATTGCGTTGCTATGTCTGCAATGCAAATTTTACATTCTTACATTCTTGAGCTAGATTAACAACACTGTGGCCGTGAACATGCTGATATGCATTCTTTGCACAGTGCTTAGCAGGGAAGGAAGAAGGTCACTGCAATTCTCTAGTTTTTAAAGTTTGGACATCTGTGCTCTTGTTTGCTCATTTGTCAGCTGCTATTGGAGAGCATAAAATTCTGAATCAAGGTGAACTGGTGGAGCACAAGTATGCTTGATGAAATATATGGGTAGTTTTTTCGTAAGCAAAATTCCTATTAATATGTAAAGACTTTTCTTGATATGCAAACTAATTGCCACAGTCCTATAATGTCACTATCCTTATTCATAGACAATTATACACTATTAAATTGCATTAACATGATTGCAAGCTTAAAGCCTGATTTATTATAAACGTATAATAAACAAGATTACGTTGCCCTTATTTTTCTTTGCAACAAATCAGCATTTATTTTGTGTGAGTTGATGAATTCATTCCACCCATTAGGAATGATCTATGGGCAAACAGAACTTAATAGCAGAACTTTCTTCTACAATCCTTCACTGAAAAGAACAGCAAAAGCATTGACACCAAAGTTCTATAGGACTGCATTTTATGGTCTGAAATTTAAAGCCTAAAATGGAACTCCATAGCTAATATATGTTCTGTTCTTGGGTGAGCAGTTAACAAAAATCAGCTAAGTTCACAGTATATAGATGATTCCTAGTTTTTATGGTACCTATGCAAGGAAACACTGTCTGATTTCAACCAGGTTGCACCCGTCCTGCATGTAAAACAAGAATATAACTTCACATCTGTAGTTACTTAGCAGTGTCCGTCATCCTTCAATCAATTCATACTCATGTGAACACATAAAAAACAAAACATTAAATAAAAATGAAAATGCTGAGCCCACTGAAGTTTACAGTCGTTTCTGACATCAGCTCTAGCAGACCTAGCATTTTATCTATAAAGATAAGTTAATTAAGATGGAAAGAGAAAAACAAGAGGTTAAAAATAGTGTAGGATATTCCAGAGGCTTTTGCCTACACATAATGGACTTCCCGAGTGATGAGTTAATATTCTGAGATAGACTGAAAAGTTTATATAGTAATTATAAGTTCAATTTGCATTATACATTAGGTATGAACAAGGAATCTAATAGCACCTATCTTTATCTCTCTTTCCTTACATAATTTAAAAATCAACAAATGCGGAAGAAACTTTGTCGAAGAACTAAGCAAAAATACAGACATCTATGGTATAAAAAGAAGTCTGAAAAAAATCCTTTCTGCTTCAAAATGTAATACCAAATATATGGCCTCAGAGATGGAATCTTAGTATTATAAATATTAACGTGCATTAAAAACATATGATAACACAAGTAAATAGATGTCACTTTTGCGCTTATTTTTCATAGGGGCTCTCAGTGCGAATTTCTTTAGACAGATCTCTGGCATTCCTGTGTATGTTAAACATGCGTGAGCTGTTAAACAGACAAAGAATAAGCAGCAATATAAACAAGGTTACTAAATTTTTTAGCAAGACTTATGCATTTCTAATGTAGCTTTAGACCTTTCCCCATCAACGTCTAAATGAACCGGTACAAGAAAACTATAATCTGAATTTATTCTAGATAACTTTTACAATTCACATTTGGTACCATTATCATTTTACAAGTATGCCACGTTTCATACAATATTTCAAAAAGAAAACCAGAAAAACCCAAATAGAAAGTTTTATACTAAATATGCTACTTTACAAAAAAATTAAATAGAAAATAAACAGCCATATTTGTTTTTTAGAAAATAATGCCTATTTCCTGTTGTTATATTTTCTCCTTTCAAGTAGTCCACGACAACCTCTTTCTCTTCTTTCTAATTTATCCTTCCTACTAGTTTTTCTTCTCTTCACAATGAGAAATCTGTGAAGAAAAATAAAAAATCACTACCTCTACTGCAAATAATTACAGGAAAAAGATTCTTAAGATTTTATGTTCCCTCCTACTTTTTTGAAATAATGCAACAAAGTTTTAACTACTGCTTTAACAAAAAATAAACGAAACAAAACAAAAAACAACCATAGTATGGGCCCCAAAAGGTATCTAAAATTGCATATGTGAAGGCATTATTCTTTTTTAAAAGGCTTCTACACCATTGACCTTACTGGGATTAGTTATTTGTACAATAATTCTTTTCATGATATAGGGCATCAGTCACCCATTAATCGTACTTAAACATAGCAATAAAAAGGAGTCATAATGTTGTTTCAGCAAATGATCTTAAATCTGGGTTGAGGTATAGAAGAAAGACTGTAAGCACAGCAGAAGAGTTGGGCTTCTACCCAAAAAAATTCTGTTTATATATAGAGTAAACTATGAGCTCTTTATAGCCTTAGTGGATACTTTGGAGGGTGACTGAAAGCACTTTAATTCCCAATCAGACTCTCCAATGACTATGTAAGAGGCCTGGATTAATAAATTGTCGCTTTGATTGCTAGCCGGAGAAGCAGTAACCTTTGCTTACTTTGTTTAACATACACTTGTTTGTACAACAGTGAGACAAATCCACACAGAGAACTATTCCTTCAAGGAAACTAAGAATTTTCTGGTTAGTTCTTTTTCTTTTCAGCCTTCAGTGACAACATCTCAGTTTTCTGTCTCCTGGCAGATTGGCAGTGTTTAATTGCCTACATTAGATGCTAACACTGGACCACTGAGGGCACATCCACACTACCAACTAGATCAAACAGCTCTGATCTGTAGAGAGAAACACTTGGTGCTGGAAGGGCTGGACTTCACAGTAGACGCATTTCAGATATTTTGTTTGTCCATTTTCATTTTGGATTAAGTACAGTTCTGGTAACTGTCTTCCAGCTTTGTATCATATGGAAGGAATCCAGTTTGTGCTTTCTAGTGCACTCGAATTCAAAGCAATCTAAAATGATCTGGACATTTGCTTTGGAAAGCAGACCTGTTATCAGGTATGCATACATATTTTTTATTCCTTTCATCTGCAATAGAGTTGATCACCTGTATTCACTGAAACAAAAAAAAAATACTACTGTTACTACTAGTTAAGTACTATCAGTCTTATTAATGTAGAGGCTGAATAACTTTTTGGACACACACACTGAATATATTTGATCTTAAGATGATGTAACATATGTATTTTTCAAATATATAAAAACTGAAAGCTTAAAATTATTAGAATAGTAAATTAAAGCATCCTAGTTAAAGATTCATAGTAGCATTTCTAAAAGATAAGATTTTTTTGGTTTATTTTAACGTTGTCCTTTAAATAAAAAAATTGAAATATTATTTCAGCTCAGTAAAGATTCTTAATAACCACAAAAGATTTTGAGTGTTTCCACTACTAAAGAGGAAAAAAAAGTAATCTTAGAATGGAAGGTAAGTTTATACTTAAGTACGGAAATCATACAGTTTTGTTTCAAACCAAAATATTTCACTTTATTTTTATGCTTGTGTTCGCACAAAACGGGAAAATGAATTCATGAGATGCTTTATTCAGATGCATCTATCTTTATCAGCAGAAAAAAACCCACATTTCTTCTTTTAAAACCCATAAAAGTTAAAAAAATATAAATCAAACAATCTTAGATACACTTGTAAGCACATAAACAGTTTACAGTGATCCTGGAACATTATAAAGTAAAAACGGTCATATTAAAAGCCTCTTTACATAAAGAATGAATCACATAGAAATCTAACTAAAGAATGAAATAACATAAAGTGTAAGGCACCATATCTGTCTATTATTTTGTTTCTTAGACTCCTCTTAATCCATGTCATCAATGTAGTTTCCTGGCTAAACTGCATATTGGCCTAACAGGCAGTTAGCAAATTGAAAAAAAAAAAAAAAGCAAAAAAGATTTTGAATAAAAATGCTTTATCAGCTGCTTCTGCTGAAGATCCTCTATTTTCTGTATTTTTAGCAATAGCATTGTTCCATGCAATAGTGTGAAAACCAAAACACTTCATCAGAAGAAGAAAATAATTCTTTTCATGATATAGGGCATCAGTCACCTATTAATGGTACTGAAACATAGCAATAAAAAGGAGTGGCTCATATCACCAAGAAATTGCTATGCAATAATTTTGGCTCATTCCAAAGTAACACCAACAAAACTGTTGGTGAAAAGCTGTTTTTTTGGTGAAACGCTAAAAACAGATAATTGAGGAATGAAGAATTTGACAGGCCTTGTATAAATAATTAAAACCATCTGAAAGATGAAAAAAAGAAATATATGTAGCCTAAATTTTTCAAAGTTGTCTGTGAGACTTTAGAGGGAGCTACGTATCCAGCCTTCATAGGAAGCTTTGAAAATTCTGCTCTTTGTGTTTCCTGGATTTTTTTCTTTTTTTCTTTTTTTCTTTTTTTAAGGGAGGGAGAAATAATGACTCTCTTACTGTGTTTTGTACTTTTGTTACAAAATAGAGATAAGGTAGCTTTCGTGAACAAATGTGTTAACTCCCGCGGAGTTAACTGCAGCAGGGGAAAGAGACTGTTGATGTCTGCTTTATGAGATAGAATATATCCAGTGTAAAGACAAAATGTAAAATGTGATGATACACTTCTTCTATAGGAAAGAACGCTGTGTGCTACTGCTAATTTTATCACAATACAAATAAAAGCACTTCTATTTCCTGCGTGCTATGGAAGTGTTTTCAAGTGATGCATTGTTTTGGAATATAATAGATAAAGCATAAAAGACAACGTAGAAAACTACTACAGATCACATTTCTGTGAAAGGATAGCTTTGAACAGCAGTTACGTGAGCTGAACAAAGCCAGGTTCTTAGATCCCAATAAATTAAACAATCTTTGTCCTTATCACATTATCCTTCTCCTTAGTAATATCAGTCAAGACAGTCTTAAGATTGTTTGCGGTCTATGTCAAAGTACAAAGCCATTTTTGTCAGTTCTATTCTCACTCATTATGTACAAATCAAGTAACTAATTTGATCCTATCTAACTGCATCTTATCTAATTATCAGTTTAACCTGGCAATCAACATGGCAGGAGTTGGATTCCTTAGGAAACAGAAAAGAATATCATCTGCCAAACAGACCTAGAGAATAAAGGAAAAAAATCTAAATTCTTGAGAAGGAAAAGTTATATGCCAGGAAGAAAGCACTCGGCATAAGCCATGTTGTTTCAGCAAATGATCTTAAATCTGGGTTGAGGTATAGAAGAAAGACTGTAAGCACAGCAGAAAAGTTGGGCTTCTACCATCTCAAGGAAGTTCCTCAGAATTCTTAGAAGACTGTGGATAAACCTAAAGTATCTTAATATTCCTGAAACTGATATGACAACCATCATTCAGTTCTGCCAATAGCTGATCACTTTTTGAAATGCTATATAAACTATCATTTTTCCATCGTCCTGTATGAGCCTCATTATTTCAACACAAATTTTCTGAACTAGCTGAGTGTCTTGCAGAATGCCTTGCAGATTCAAATGATGATGAAGAATTTGTTAAAGCTATTTAATAAAGTTTTAGATATCTAGATCTAAAGAGAGACAGAGAAGTAGATTCTTTTGACATTGGTGACATCACCTATTGGCTGCAAATTTCTGACGAGCTAATGCCATTTTGCTTTGGGCACAAGCAGCCAAAGAAGCAGAAAAAAAATATTGTTTATTTTAGTGAAGGAAATCTTAAAATCCTTAAATGCACTTTTCAGGCTAAGAACTTTAGCAATTATTTCTGAAAATAATCTTATTAGGATTATAGTCAAATTCTAGAATAATATAACTGAGTTATATAAAGAAGTATTTAAAGTGTGTGCATTGAGTTTGAGTGGCAAGGTTTTGGTAGTGGTGAACCTACAGGGGTGGCTTCTGTGAGAAGCTGCTGGAAGCATCCTTCGTATCTGATAGAACCAATGCCAGATGGTGCCAAGACAGACCAACAGCTGACCAAGGCTGAGCCATCAGCAGTGACGGCTAATGCCTCTGGGATAAGAGATTTGAGATGGGTAAACCTGCTGAACAGCAGCAGTTGTAAGTGGAGAGTGAAAATACATGCAAGAAACAGTCTTGCAGAACCAAGGTCAGTGACGAAAGACAGGGAGGTTGTGCTCCAAGCACCAGACCAGATATTCCCCTGCAGCCCAGGATGAAGACCATGGTGAGGCAGGCTGCCTCACTGCAGCCTGTGGAGGTCTGAAGTGGAGCAGATAACCACCTGCAGCTCTGGGAGAACACCGTGCTTGAGCAGGTGGAAGATGGACGTGACCCCATGGGAAGATCATGCTGGAGCAGGTTCTTGGCAAGACCTACAACTCCACGGGGAGAAGAATCCACACTGGAGCAGGTTTGCTGGCAGGACTTGTGGTAATACTACAGGGGACGCACACTAGAGCAGACTGTTCCTGATGGACTCTCTCTTGTGCAAGGGACTCAGGGTGGAGCAGTTAGTGAAAAACTGCAGTCTGTGGGAAAGATCCACACTAAGAAAAATCATGGAGAAATGTCTCCTGTGGGAGGTACACCACACTGCAGAAGGAGAAGATTGTGAGGAATCCTCCCACTGTTGAGGAATGAGAGACGGAAACAATGTGTGATGAACTGATGCTAACTTTCATTGCCCATCCTACTTTGTCACTCAAGGAAAAGAGGGAGGGAAACTGGGAGCTGAGCTATGCCTGAGAAGGTATTTCCAAGATTTGGGTTCATTTCTCATTACCCTACTTTAATTTGATTGGCAATTAACTAAACCAATTCCCCAAAGCAAAGTTTATTTTGCCTATCATAGTAACTGATGAGTGATTTCTGCCAGTCCTTATCTTGACCCATGAGCCTTTGATTGTATTTTCTACCTTGTCTAATTGAGGAGTGGAATGTTAGAGCAGCTTGGTGGACACATGGCATTTAGCCAAGGCCAACCCACTACAAGTGGATCTATTCTGAACACACATTTTACAAAAGTGTGCCTATTAGCAACAGAAATACTAAAGATCCAACTATATCACCACTGTCAGTTTACCCAGCAGTGACAAATAACTGCTTCAATAAATATCTTCAAAATACAAGGCTTATAGAAGCATAGCAGAAAGAACTGGAACTGTGAATTAATAAAGTGGAATAATACACTTCTGTCACACCAACTCTTCTGTATAAGCAGGTCATACTATATTGTGGATATGTTGCTACCTTTCATGTAATGTTTAGTTACTATATTCAAAATAATTTCGTGACAATTATGGCTATTTACCAAGAGTGTCTTTTTAAATCTCCAATTATATGGAGTCTAAGGAAGTACTGCGTTCTTCTACGCTCCAGAATCACAAAGCACTCACCTTAACAAGCATATTTTTAAAGGAGTGTGAGCAGAAATTTATTTTTTATTTCTGAATTATAGTTTTCTTTCTACACCAGAGATTTATATCATTTGAGCATATTGAAATGCTATCTTAAGCTGTAACAATCCATGAATAAGTTTCATATTCACAAACTGAAGAGAAAAATCTCTAATGACAAAAAAGCAGAGATACTAAGTAAGGAAAGAGGCAGAAGTTCGAATATGACTTTATTTTATTTCTCAGTGCAAAATATCCCCCATTGTGTAATTACCATTCTTTTTCCAGCTGAATACTATTCAAAATTTTCCATGGGCAAATGTCAGTTTTGCCTGTGTCTAGGAGCACAAAACAGAAATATGAAGAAGTGTTTGGTTATTATTCGAGTTCCAACCACACTTTTCTCAACTGAATCTTTAGTCAGACAGCTTGTAAAGAGTGCCACTGCACCAGCTTCCTTACATTTGTTGATAACAGTAAACTAATCCAAACTTGCCTCAAAACAGCTGTGCAAGCCTCTAGATTAATTTTACCTGTTGTCAACTTTGTATTTTCATTGGCAAGAGTATTTTCAAAAGCACATTATCATATCAACAAATAATGCCGCACATGCATTTTGTCCATTTTGGGACCATGATCTTCTAAACAGATGTACCACTCTGCTTATAAGAGAACACAGAGGAGAAAACCGGTGTGCTTAGAAATACAGCTGACATATCTTCAACTTTAGAACAAGCCTAAAGGTATCAATTTATCACTTCATTATGATGCATGAATAACTTTTTAAGCAGATTAGTGGACTATAGCTGTAAATAAATCGATTTGCACGTAATCCTTGCAAATAAAAATTTGCCTATCACACTGACAAGCTATGTAGCCAGATTTTGAAAGATTAGTCTCCCAAATGAATGCATAAACCCAAGTGTTTTTCAATTAAATGGTATAATAATTTATTACTAACTACCAAATAATAAGAAAACAGTAGAAGTTATAAATGCATTAACAAAATGAAAAAGAGATGGTGTTATCTATTAGAGGGCCACAGTTATCTCTTGGGTTTACAAAGCTCCTGTGAATGCTTTGCAGACTTTTTTCATCTTATTTTAAATTTGTCCAACTTCTGGGAAATATTTCCATATAGCAAATAAGGAAATTATAAAGGTATATAATATATCCACAATCGACCACACTGATACATAAATTAAGCAACTATTAATTACCAAGGTACTCAGTGTTTATAGGAATTTAATGCAAACAATTATTTAGGGAAATCTACATAAGAGAACACCCTCAACTGATAAGCGGCTGTTTTCTGAAATTTGGAAATTATTAAGCTAATTTTTTTCAAGATGCAATTTTTTTTAAGTAGAGAGAATTTTTCATATATTGAACCAACAAACACACATACACACACAAAACTGCCCCAGCTCTGCATCCTTTAATGAACGAAGATAGTATCAGCTTAGTCTGTTTTCTTAGGACTCAGTGTAACGGTCCACCACCGATCCTTCAAAAGCCAAACTGGTAGCTTTACTGGCATCTGAACTATTTCCACAAAGTATAAGTGGAGTCTTTGCAATATTTCCTCTCTTGGTGTCCTGTATTTGGCTGGATAGATTTAGCTTTCTTCCTAGTAGCTGGTATAGTGCTGCATTTCGAATTTAGGATGAGAATAACGTTGATAATATACTGATGTTTGACTTGCTGATAAATAGTGCTTACCATGAGACAAGGACTTTCCAGCTACTCACACCAGCCCTCCATCAAGAAGAGAGAACACAAGAAGCTGGGAGGAGACATGACCAGAACAGATGACCCCAACAGACCACAGGGATATTCCACAGCATATAGTGTCATACTCAGCATATTAGCTATGGGAAAAGCTGGTGGGGGGCTGCTGAGGAACTGGCTGAGCATCCGTCAGCATGGAGGGTGAGCAACTGCTGTATCCATTCTCTGTTTTGATTATTATTGTTACTATTCTGCTTCTTGTTATTATTATCTTATTATTGCTATTATTACTATTTTCCCTTCCTTTGCTGTCCTATTAAACTGTCTTAATCTCAGCCCACAATTTTAATTTTTTTTCAATTCTAGACATTTCAATCTTGAATTTCAATTCAAGACACTGGGTCTTCTCCTTCTTTGTCCACACAGCAGAATTTGTCATTCTTATGAGAAGGAAATGTTACTTCTACATAGGTGCCCAAGCATATTAAAATAATAATATGTAGCCATTGTTATCATTTGGTCTCAAAGCATTTCCAAACAAGTGAAAACATACATACATATTTATATGTATGCAAGTTTGCATCTGTATAAATATATTAAAATCCTACACAAAAAGTTTTCTTCAGATATAGAATAACGCTCAGCATTGTGTCAGAAAAAAGAAAGATATAACTGAAACTATGTATTAACTTTAATTTTGCCTTGTCTTACGAGTCAACAGACAGTCATCTTCTGATTTTTTTTATCTTAGGTAATTCTACTTGATTCCTGAAGGGATAGCTTGGGTTACCTTCTCTTTGTAAGAAAGGTTTTCAGACTTTGAAACTGAACTGAATGCTGATAAGGTGCTCAAAAGACCATATTAATTATCAAAAGACCATGTTAATCAGTTGAGATTTTTGGTTTTTATACATGAACAAAACATTTGTTACAGGATACTCTATGAGGAAAAGCTGCTGTATATGTTTACGTATAGGAATGTACGTCTTTATATTGGTCTGCATATAGGTTTGTTCTTGCATTTGTTTTTATATTTTATGTCAGTAACTCTCACTTCGTTCTGCACAAATTCTTTTTCATAAGAACACCAGTACTGAAAAGACCTAGAACAGAAGTAAATTCATTAAGGATTTTATTAAGTCAGCTAGTCATCAGGTACAATTCATCAATTGCACACACCTTTCTGCTCTATTTTTGCTAAATGCATCTTCTTTGGAATTTAAATTATGACGGAAAAGTGGCTGACTAATGTGAATTTCTCAATTTATTCATGTTCAATAAAAAGCTGTTCATCAGCTTAAACTCAGCTATGAGTTCAAATCAAATTTAAACCACCTGGGAGTAAACAAAATTGCTGTTCTTCCCTAGCACGTCAGCTGTGGATAAAAATAACAAGCATATTTCCAAGGAGCTCAAGATTCTAAACCTCTGTTTCTACCAACAGATTTTACTGAAATGATTTAACGATTAGAAAGAAGCACCCTGGGTGCATTTTAGATTAAATATTTTGATCCATGATTAAAGAGAACAGAAAGGAAAAATAGATGTAGGATCCTATTTGGAGATTATAAAATGGGTTTGCTTTTCACTAAAGTCAGTATTAACTAAATATTCATTGCACACAAATTTTAGATTATGCTGTCACATTTGCTTGACTATCTTTCAAAATCTTCATCATCCTCTCTCTCTCTTCTGTCTTCCTTTATCTACAGACCATGTACAAAGCTTTAACTGGAAAAACAAGATTATTGAGGTTACTGGAAAATCCAGGTGCGAGATATGAGGCCGTGGCTGTAAAATACACAATTTAAAATAATTTTTAGCTAGCTACCTATCTAATTAAGTACTATTTTGCCTGAGTTCTGTTTAATTCTGACAAGACAGCTCTGTTTAAAACCCCAGTGAAAGGACTCCGGGACTGGGAAAGTCAATTGTCAGGACTGTTTCAGAGACTTAAATTGCTTATTCATCAAGACACCTCTGATACAGTGCAGCACTCTGCACTGGACCCTTGCTGCTAAGAAATTGTTATGTGTGAAAGAGGCGGGAGGTGGTCACTCACTGCAGGAGCTACTCTCAAGCTCTGAGACCATTATACTTGGGACTTGCCTGAGCTATATCGAAGGTGTGCCTGGTCATGTGCTCTGTCAATCTGAATTGACACAGACAGGTGAACTATTTTGAGGCTTGACATTGGATCTACTCTGTCTGTATAGAACTGATTGGCACCAAATTGTCACCAGTCCTGCTTTGCTCTGCATTTGGATGTTGCAGAACTCTGCCCTTGACCTCACAGGCATTGTCCTTCTGCCACTACTTGCTCCTGTCTCACCTTCACTTCTTAGCAGCTGTTCTTGCCGCTCATATACCATAGACTGTTAAATTACAATTAATGTATTTTTAGGTAAAGTATTGTGACTATGAGATTTTGTTGCATGGAGTACACGTGATGAGAGTCATTCCATCTCGCCTGTTGTAAATAACTGTTTTTAACATAACATAACTATGTTTTGGTATAGGTCATGGGTGATAACGAAGCCTACATCTGAGCTGCTAGCTAGCACATGAACAGCTGCTGAACATGAATTGCGGGAGACTCTGCTATGTGACCACATTCCTTCATACTTGATGAAGATGTAATTCAATATCCTTTCTTTTTACCTGGAAGGCCATATCTGCCTCAGAGTTAGTCAGAATTTTTCTTTTCTGTGTAGTCATAATCTTATAACAGAATACAAAATACATTGCTTTTGTAGAGGCAAAAGATGAGTCAACAGTTGCAGCAGCTTTAGCCTCTGTCTCAAACATGGTGAGGACTCAAGAAAGGAATAGGATGTACCACTAAGCAGATTATATGAAAGATGGTATGAAATAAAGAAGACACCTTTTTAATTTTTTTTCATTTTATAAAATGTTCCTGCTTGAAAATTCTTTTAACAAAAATGAAATCTGCTATGCTAGAGACGTAAAACTGTATTTCTGATGGAGTCCATCATACTGCAGATCTGAAGGATTCTAGTGAAGATCTCAAATCAATAATCACTAAGTAAATGCTAAGGGACACTGACTCTTATACCAGAAAAAATAAAACACAAGGAAGAGAAAGAGAAGAGAAAAATGCAGCGACCCATCAGTTACCTATCAGATAAATGACAGAGAGAGGATCAGAATTCATGTGTTACTGAGGATAGCTAGTCAAGAATTTAGATAAATTATTTTCTTTTATCCAGAAATGATCAGTGTCAATTAAATCTTCATCAGAAGAAGGAGTTTTGAGTAAACTGAAAATATTCTCTCACAGTTTCACAGTATTATCATAGTCAAAGTCAACTACCCATTGTGGACACGAGTCAGTCTAGTCATTAATGCCTTGGTCACTTCTAAGGTGGGTTTTCACTTTTGCTCCAGGTAGGAGTAACATGAATTTTGATTTCTTGTATCACAAATGTTGTTCAAGGTCTAACATAACCAAAGATTTTCTGAAATCTCACAAATAATATTTATCCAAAACTACATGGGGAGATAGTAGATTTTGCTATAGGTAGATAGATTTTGCTAATTAAAAATGTAATGCCAAACGACATAGTAACACTTATTCAAGTTGGTAGTAAGTGTTTCAAGTTGAGTAAATAGCGGGAGCTTTGAATAGAATCAAATAGCATTTTATCAAAACCAAGTAACAAAAACATGCGTGGCATTAATAATGTCTGCATATGTATATATATATAGATGCATCAGTGTCATTTTAATGACTGAACATGGAAGAATTTTTAGCATCTAATTTATATTACACCATTTATTCTGCTTATTTACTTGAGTGTTTGTATGACAAATTTAAATAGAAACCTAAATATTTATTAAGGTCTGTAAATTATCTTGCTTGTGATCTTAAAAGAAGCCAATTCTTTATGACAATTAAATCTTCTAAGCCCATAAATCAATAAAAAACAATTAGGAAATTTTTTTTTCAGCTGAAAAAAACCTTTTTTTTTTTTTTGCAGCTAACTGCAAGAACAGCTAGCACCTATGTGGCTATTCAGCAGAGTTTTACATAATTTTGAAGTTAAAACGGCTTGCTTCTAAACCTGACATTAATGCCAAGCGAGTCAACAGCAAAATATGTCTTAGCTTTATCCTGAATTACTGAAATTATGATCATATAAGAATTTAATAATGAAACATGTCTTCACTAGACAGCACACACTCTATCAACATCAACCTTCTGTCCAGAGGAAACCAAACTGAAGATCAGCTGTTTCTTGTTCTGCTCTTCTACTAAGAAAAAAAACCAAATAACAAAAAGGTAACAAATTTAGGAATGCTTAAAGAGAGGTTGGGTAGTTCACTACAAGTTAGTATTTGTTTCCTATTAGATTTATTTCCTATTAGAAAGGAGTCGTAGAAGCTTCACTGCAGTGACTTTTGAAGGATAATGTTGACAGACTGACGGTGGCATTCAATCTGTTTGATCAAATGGCTACACATGTGACCATGGCTTGATCATGAAAATGCTTTTGCTTTGATTAAAAGTTATCTTCAGTTACATTTCCTCAGTACATCTGATTTGATTAGTAACAGATTTCTAGTTAATAATTAATGAATGAAATACCGAGTTATATTGGGACCATATTTTTTATACACATTAGAAATCATTTCATAAGTGACCCACATGCACTAAGCATTAAGTCACAGAATTTCTTAATGGCTCACCCTTTTGCTTTATTCTTAATAGCTTGCAGAAATATACAGCCGTTTTGAACGTGATTAACAGTCTGATTTAATATTTCTTTAAACACATCTATTTATAGGTGGCTTGGGAGAACCATTGGCCTCCACAGCAAGCATCTAGCGTAAGAGCCAGCTCTATCCTCTCTTCAGCTTCAAAGTATATGCCTAAAAGATATCATGTTTATGTTTTTGGATTTTATAAATACAGTCTACTTCAGTAGGTGAGCAGATATTCTTTCTTTCCAACATATCATTCTGAAAATATATCTATGAATCATGTCAAAACTTAATTCTCCAAATGGCATTACATCATATTCCCAAAATGAGGTGTCATAAAGCAGACATATCCTGAAATAGAAGTGTGATCAGCCATCTTAGAATAGATATATTACATTGAAAACATAGAATTCCTTAAAGATACATTAATAAATTTGTCTTGTTCCAATTTTAAATTATTTGTCTCTGTGTTTGTTACTTCTGTGGATGAGTATTCATAAAGAACACCAAGCACAATCGTATTTTTTCTCTCCAATGATAATAGAATTATGTATTGATATTTTTGTAAAATCAAGTTAATGATTTAAGCAAAAGTTTATTTGTTTAATGCACCAAACCACATTAATGTTCCTGTTTATGCACACAATTAAAATTCATGAGAATTTTCTTGTGGAAAAAAAAATAATGCTTCTAGATCTATTACCTCCTTTATTACTCAAGGAAAATATGGTTCTGTCTGAGAGACAAGCAAAGGAATGGATGCTTCTGATCCCCAGATACTATAATCTGAACAAGTCAAGGTGATCAGCTGTCATTTTGACTCATCTCAGAGCAGGTAGGTGTCCTGCATATGCTCCTCCAAAGAGGAAAAGATGGATGTTGATTAAAGTTCTGTTACACGCTACACTGCCAAGGTAGATGTGCCTTAATCCCCCTTTCTCCAAAACCTCTGTCTCTGATTTATACCTATGAGAGGACCAAAAGGGTTCTGTCCCTCTTGTGTACACAAAAAGAAAATATTTGGAGACAATCAAGTGAACACTGGATGTTCACAGACAACAATGTCAGTTAAGAAATCTTCCAAGCATAACCTTTAAAGGAATATATGTTTTTAAGCAGGTGGATTTCTTCTTAACCATTTACATGTACTTTACACTATATGCTTTCTCTATGTATTGTGATAGAGAAAAAAAAAAAGACAAAAAGAGTTCTACAAATCAATGTATTGTTAAAGAAAACATTATTGGGTTTGATATTGCACTTAGAGAAAATTCCTTCGACCCCACACCCAGGGAATATATGGTATCATTTGCTGGTTCCAGATCCCATCAAATCAAAATAGGATTTTATTTCAGGGAATGTATTAGTGAGAGAAAGTTTTATCTTGCTACCTACTGTCAGTTTTAGTGTAGATCTTTGCAAAGATGGCAGAATGGTGTATTCTACATAAATTACAGAGTCTGTTATGGGTACTATGACATGTTTTTCCATTTACTTCCCGTTGTCTTGGCAGTACAACTCTATTGTGACCTACTCGTATGGAATTGTATTTGCTTTTCACCTGCAGTGCATTTGATTACTAAGATTCTTTTTAGCATTTTTTGTAGATGAAAACATGAATTTTCATCTGAATTTTGTGTTTTGTGTAATTATAAAGAACAGCATGTAAAACCTTCATACTGGAAAAGCAGGAGCTAAAGAATAATAAAATTTACAACTGAATATCACATCAATGAATACTTTTATAATAAAAATAAAAATACCTACTTTCAATAATGTAGGCATATTTCAACTTAGAACTTCAAAGTGTAAACTCCCCTAAGCTTAACCAACCAGCACCCATAATATTTTCAACAGAATATACCCATACAGCAGATCTGATGTTCATTACACAATTAAAGCATACACTTAATGAAATGACTGGGCTATTTCATAACACTGCTCACATAGGAAGATTACTTTATTTATTATTCAGCAAAGCTTCTGCTGTGACATATTTTAAATATAAGACTGTGATGATTGTTTACTTCTGCCTCACAGGATGCTTCTCTGTTAACCACAAGGCATTCTTATATGTATAGATAGTTGATGAAAGGAAAGGACCTCATTCTTTTTCTCCCCTCCAAATAAGGTTTCTGAAAACCTTGAAGCCTGTACTACAACATTCACACTTCTTTCACTGACTATTCTAAACTACACTTTAGATCTCAAAGCTATGCATACACGTAAGCAGCAGAAAAGTATGTTTATGGTGTATTTTTCATCAAATACTAGACCGTAACTTTTAAAAAATAAAGTGCGTATCAAAATATGGCACTTTAGGTCTAGTAGGCTAACAATACTTAACATAGGTTTATTGTTACCGTATCTTTACCAATAAATTAATGCATTTATTGTGTTTTTGTGCTATGATTACTACTATCAGTTCCTACTTTGACTGTTGGCAGCTTCTTGATACAGTAATAATCTTTCTGGTATGTTTTTTGTTGGCCTGTGTGGTGAACCAAACAAAGAAATGGAGAAAAGGATGAGCTGCTTCATCTGATGGTGCCACTGAATGCCTAACCTGCTTAAATCAATTAACCTGCCCAGTGGTAATATGATGCACATTTTCTCTTTTCAGTTGAGTACAGCTGAATAAAACTCCTGCTGATTCCTGGAATAGCAGAAGACAGTGAAACCTAGGAAGACTTTAGGAACCATTGCAGTTAAGTCACTGCAAACAGCTTCATTCAGAGGTGAAATGGAAATAAATGTACAAATGAAAAAGAAAGAAATCATCTTCCACACAGTAATGTAGACCATAAAAAGAGCATCCTTTTTAATAGAGTTTTATGATGCCTTTTTATGCTGACTGCAGAATCTGTTCGAAGTACCCATGAAAATAAATTACAAACTGCTTGTTATTTTTGCAACGATTTTATGGAAATTAAACTTTTTGCTAACTGCATTTATACTGGATATTTTCCCATACTGGTGGAATATCACATTCAGCAAAGATTTTCTTTGAAGAAAATAAGAAACAGTAATATTCTTTTAATGATATATCTTTTAGTAAGTAATTGTTACTATTGTTCTCTTCCCAGTTACTGTAGTTCCAAAGTTTGTTTACATCCCCCCTAGAAGTAGGTTGCTGATGGAAAAAAAAAGGTCTTGGTCTATGTTGCCTTCTGTCCTAGTTATTTGTTCCTATTTCTGCCTTAGTTTCTGTGCAGTAAGTTTATCTTACTGAAGCGTTCTTTTGTCGTTGCTATTGCCAACAGCAGGGACATAGTTGGCATGTAGAGGGGAATGGGAAATACGGAGTAATAGATTTAACTGTTCTTTGTGACTGATTCCAGTGCTAGAACAGTTAAAACTGAAACCTGAGAATTTGTAAGAAATTACTATGTATTTATATACATATTTTTATGTAAACATATAAATATGCATATATGTATTTTTTATCCAGATGGTTACACACATGTATTTGTAGAAATATGCCTGTTCAGCTTCCAAGAGATGAAGTTTTGAGCTTTGCTCAGCATCTACCAAATTTTGTCTCAAATATAATCCAGTTGTACAATCTTTTAAATTAAAAATCAAAACTTAATGATGAACAGATCTAGAGAAAAAAGAGTGATATTAAATTCCCTCACAAAACCAAAAGCAGAAAGTTATTGAAAACGTCAAGGTTTCAAAGCTTTGGAAGTGTTTGGTGAAGTAATGTGCTTTTATATGTTGTCATAGGTCTTAAAAACCTTTCAGTGGGAAAATTTGAACCTGTAGACAACCGGGGAGGTTGAAGATAACTAATTTGAGAGTGGGTTCTGTATAATTAATGTGAAATTAGGGAACACACTCTGAGATTTCCAGTTTTACTTCTCATTCCTGAAAGACTCCTCTTTTTATCTCTTGTTCGTATTTAACTTCTGTATTCCCTATTCTGTTCAAGAAGTAATTTTTGATAACGGAAGATACTTCTGGAATATTCTTAATTAAAACTTAAGTCTTGTAAAATATATTGTTTTACAGTTCCACAAATCAGCACATACAGAAAAAAACCAAATAACTTATTTGCTATGTAAATTTTTTCAGTTTATCACATCAAGCCACCCATACTACTTATGTTTGATTATCCCAAATTTCTCTGTGGATAAGGTAAATGAATAATTACATAACAAGAAAAAGTTATTTAAAGGACTTTCAACATAACAGAAAATTACAGGCAGCAGTATTATTCAAAAAAGATTTCTGAATATAAATATACCAACTTGCTTTATTGCATTATGTCATCAAAATAAAAGGTAGCTATTTTCTCTTTCTCATGAGAAAAGCTATATTAAAATTAAAAATTTTCATACAGAAATGACAACCAATGGTCTTTGACAGGTGTGGGAAGATAACAAGGAGTAGGATTGAATGATAGCAATAAACCAGGATTTGATCTTTACCTTAAAGGCAACAATTAAACCTGAAATGTAGTCCTGCCGCGTTAATTTGCTTTGTCAAGAAAGTGGAAATTATTCAACTACAGCTGTGGACTAGATTAAATTATAGCTAGCCAGCCTAAACATGGTTTCCCCTTAGTATCTTGAGTAGGTAAGAGTTGAAAGGAGATCCTAAACATTCACTTTCACTGTCATTATCAAGGACATACGAAGACAACAGAGTAAATGTGGAATTATATTCTCTATAGCACTAATTGATCTGACTAATGTGTGTCTATTACCAGTCTGTATGCTCCTCAGAGGACTTTCAACTCTCATTTTTAGGTTAATACATAGCTATTGTTTTCTGTGCTTGAGTCAGGTCAAGTCAGGAAATACTAATAAATCTTTTGAAAATAAAAAGATTCCTACTTACATGTGAAAAGTATTAATAAGGTAAATAGAGAAAAGAAAAAAAAAAAGAGTAAAAAACCCATGAAGTTAAGGTAGATAAAAATAAGCACAGACAATGATTCTGAAGAGAATAACAACGGGTTATTTTCAAGAATTTATGTGATAGAAAACTTGACTTCTGAAGCCTATCAGCAGTTAAAGAATCTACCTAGGTTAATTCCTGAAAGAGTGGCTTTTTTTTTTTTTGTGAAAGAGATCAGGTTATCTGAAAATTTCATTTACTTTTTGCTCTGGTTTCTAACTGACATTCATAAAAAATCAACTACATGTTTAATTAATGCATTACTTTATGCTTAATTGTGCACAGTGCCATTATAGCATTTTAATAGCAATTTCTGTGTATTTTACTTGACAAAACCACTAAAATTTTATTGTTGTGTTTCTCTATTTTAATTTACATATAAAAGCTGGATTTTGAAATTTCTACTCAAAGTCTAACAGTGACCAATTGATAGTCTTATAGAGTATAGTATAATAAGCAAGAAAGCAGCACATATTTAAGACTCTTCCTAAGCTGTTGCTGCTTCATTCTATGTTGGTTCTTCATAAAGTTTTAACAAAATGTCTAAAGAATATATTAGGAAACAAGGAAAATATCTGATCACATTACTATAGCACTTGCAATTTGGTTTAACAGGAAGTAAACTGCATGATAGATGAAAATCAAGGTCATTCTTACACGGAACATCTAACAGCTATCTATCATCTAACAGCTTTTGCGAGTAAACCAGGTTAATGCTAACATACACCAGATTTCTTTATTCTCTTTTAATATTGTTTCTCCAGAAAAACAGATTTTCGGTTTAAGAATAAGCTCTTCATTCAAAATTACCAAGCACAATGAGAGCACTAAAAGGAACTACTGAACTGCTATATCATTAATTATTCAACAAAAGTGTGATTCCTTTAACTATAAGATCATCTGTCTTCCAGACAATAAGCATTGCCACAAGTTATGCAGAATTGATTTATGAAGAGAATTTGTTTTTTGAAGAAGGTGACAGGTTTAATAAGGGATGAGATTCTAAGAAGACCCGAGTAAATGCAATTAAATAATTACCCCTTAACTATCAGCCATGTAAACTAAAACTCATATTGTCATCCCTCATAAAGGAAGAAAACAAGACAGTACAAGGGAAAAAAGAAATGCTAATACAATTTCCTAAAAGGTAACCTTATCAAGTTTATCCACCTGCTCAAGCATGGATACTCTACAGTATATATGTTCAAAAGGTATGCTGCAATTTTCTGTCTCATGCAACTTGTTCCCAGAACTGCTGGACAGCTCTTGCAATGACGACACATATTCTGAAGACTTTTCTAGGTTACCTCACAACTGTCTTCCTGATAAGTCCCTATATGAATTTTGATAAGCAGTTAAGGACTTGTTTCAAGAGCAGCAAGAAGATACTATGGGTAGTTTTCCGTATATCTATGAAAACTGATCAACACTATTGCAATTAGGTCCAGTTTGGGTACAACGTGGGTGTGAAGTGTGGGTTTCATGAGGCAAAAATATGTATCACAGCCTGAATGTTGTTTCTCCCAAGTCAATACAACGATTACAAGACTATCAGGTAGAGGTGTTCTATCAAAACTATTTTCAAATTAATTCTCAGTGGGCCTTGGCCTAGACGACGTTTCTGGAATGCAGACAGCAGATTAAGGTCTAGGAACAGGTGAGAAAATACGTACGTTGACAGTCTTGATGAGATTTTGGGTACAAAGTACATGTTCACAGAAGCGGATGCAATGTTGTGCAAAAACACTTTGTTCGCATGTTTAATGTGAAATATTTTGGAAATTAATGGAGCCCATTAGCAAAGCTAATGTGCTGCCATGTCCTTCAAAAATATGCAGTATTTTTGCAGTAGAAGTTTTGAAGATTTACATTTCGCAGCAGTAGTTTTGAAGATTTATATTTAGCTTTTGGGCTTGTGTCATGATAAGAGGGACAGAAGCTCTGTGTATCCAGCACAAAATGTCAGGTTCTTATGTATCTAAGTCAGAGAGGTTAACAAGCTGCATTCTGTGTAGTGAAATCAGCAGCAATCAGTTTGAATGAGTACTGAGTTTATCGATGTCCAGCAATGAAAAACCAGCTATACTAAAGTAACATTTCTTCTCACCATCTCTGAAATGCAAAGAAACCACTTTTACCAGACAAATACGTATATCAGTAGGGACGTGATAGCTTATTCTTAATCCCTGCTAAAAGACTTGCCATGAACTTCCAGACCACGGACAAGACACATACTGCTGCGGATAATCAAGACTCATATGATTATTTTTACAATTCTTCACAAGAAATTATAAAAGAAAAAGAAAAAAGGTGAAAGAAAACTCAATTCTATCAATAAAATAGGACACACATATTTAATAATATATTTGTCTAGGATTTCCCAGCCAGAAAATAGTTGAATTATAATATTATTTAGAATGCTGAAACTTTCTTTTCTAATAGGATAATGGGCTCTGATTTCTGAGTTATTAAACAAAAAGAACAAAAATAATATCTCATAAAGTTTAAACCAGATGCATATTAAGGAAAAGTCACAAATAAAATCATTCCACTGGGAAAGACTCTCCAGCATATGCGGTAGGCTAAATTTGTCATGAACCCTAACTTATTTCATGTGCTGTACCATACACCAGTCCCAGTTGAGACAAAATATGATTTCACAATTGAACTGGCATTTCTTTTTTTTTTACTATTTGATTAATTTTACAAATAATTTATCAAGCTTTATTTTCGGTACATTTAATACGGATTTTGTTGAAAGAATGCGAGGATTTTTTTCTCCTTTAGAAAAGAACACTAGAACACTTACTCGACCTTTTACTCAACAACTGCAGTATATGTCTTTTATAGAAAAATGTTTACTATTGCCTAGTATAAATTATTCCTCTTTAGCTTACAAGTTCATAGGTCACAAGTTTAACACTACAGGGCTTCCCCTTGAAGTTAGTGGCATTTCGGTTATGAGAAAGAAACTTTGCAGTTCAGTTATCTCTCTGACTTGGAATACTCACTGTGATAAATGCTACTCATTATAAAGTATTTTTAGAAGTATCGTTGTTCCATTGCAGAACAGAAAATATGTTATTCCATGGTGTAGTAGTGGGTAGGCATGCCAGGTTGTCTTACAGTATAGGTAAATATCTGGGGTTCTTTTCACTTAAATTAACTTCTTAATAACCTAAATTCTAGAACAGTGGTACATTTAAAGGTCTGCGTTTGACAGAACTGGATACAAGATGCAGCGCTCAGCTCCCTTACAGCAACTGACTGTTTTGAGATAAGATGGAATATAAGATCTGCAATACAGCTCAAGCAGTTTAAACAAACCTTCAAAACAGATTGCAACCAATTTCCTTCTTTTATGTATCTTTTTTTATCTATAGTTCAGACATATGTATAGATATTCTATATAAAGTGGGTTTTGATAAACTACTTAAAATGTCCTACAAAAATTTATTTCCTAAAAAGGTGACAAGTGCATATTATACACGGGACAGAGCAGGTACGAAGTCTGAGCAAGGTTGCCCTGAAATGTGTAAAAGTGAAAAAAACTTTCTTGCAAAATTGATATTCGGCAGTCATAGTGATATATTATGCTTCACCTATGCATTATTTAGGTCCAACAATGCCTCTTCATAGGACAGACGTTAGAGTTTTTTGGGGTTTTTTTAGTCTATTGATTTTAAACCCAAAGAGTCCAGTGGTTTAAAAGTAGTTAGAAGGCTAAAAATTTTTGTTCAGAAGGAATTTCAGTTTCAGTAAGACAAATTAGGTGAGCTCTCTTATTTCATAAAAGAGGAAAAGTAGCACATCTAGTTAAACCCATATCAGATTTCTAATCTGTGATTTGCACTGGAAAACACAGGGGAGGGAAATTCTACTTTAGTTTCTCTTATTCTAGTGATTCCAAGAACTTTGCTTCCTGACTAAAAAAGGCAAACATTTCTGTTTAGTGTGACACCCATCTTCCAAAGTACAGGCGTCAAATGAAATCAGACATGAATCAGACTATGAAGTGATTCATAACTAATTATTTTCATTTGTAAATTTCAAAAAAAATTCAGCATAAGTCTAAAGGGAAATTTAGCTGGCAGTGGATATCTGTTTTGTTAATTTGGTTGTTGTGTGTTATTTTATACTAAATCTGACTAAAATCAACTTCCTAGTTTTATGGATGGATTTGAATTACTTAGCTAAATTTAGAGGAGGCTGTGAAAGATATTTCACTGTTACTAGCACATACTCAGAATAAACCAGTATTTATTTTATCTTCACACCTCTTCTGGTTTTGTATATACTTGTTAATGCAATAATAATTTCATTTATCTCCAATTATTTTCAGAGGCTGAGGTTTTTCCCCAGGTAAACAAAAAACCACTAGTAGTGAATTCTGCCAAAAGAAAAAGCAAGTGTTGTGGTGTCATTTTTCTTTCTTTCTTTTACTTGTCTTTAATAATTTAAAGTCTTTCAGATTGATAGTCTTGCAGGCATTTCTACTGAAGTCAATAGAAATACTTACATTTGTAAACTATTTTGACAGAAGGGTTTTTGGTTGTTTTACCAAAAAAAGAAACAGGTTATGCATAGCTGAAGGTGAACTTGTCAGTGTTTCTTCAATGTTTTACTACTGAAAAGGATGAAAAAGTGCAACTTTTTAAATAATGGTTTTATTTAGGACTATAAACTTGTTGTACTCACTTCTATCATTAGATTCTATTGTAATTGGTACATGTTCACAGATGGTCTTTAGTTGAATACAAAACTTGGGAACGTTTTAGTAGTCAAAATATTATCTAATCAGCATATCTCATTAGTTAAAACTCTTGTTTTGGTAGTTGGCATTCAAACAAAATACATTTTAAACTGATCTTTTAATCGGATTTTAAGTTCATCATTGATTAAACTGGATGGCATAATCTGATCTAACATTTTAATCACACATTATTTCAATTAAATAGAAATTGAAGACATGGAAGCCGCAAAAATATCAATTACAAAAGGTGAGGGAGTGAAGGAGGTGCGGGGGGAGGGTGAAGGGAGCCACGAAACAAGTAAGACCTTTATAGAAGTCACAATTCAGCAGGAGCTAAGGAAAGGCATCTTTTTTCCTAGGAAGAGAAGAGATTTACCTGTGAGAGGTAAATCAACAAGACTATAGAGAATGGTTAAAAAAGATATTTAGTAGGTATTTCAGACTGATCGTACCTGAGAGAGAGAGAGTTGCAACCACAATAGAGCAGCAGATTGAAAAGAGTGAGGAGTTCAAGAGGGAGTTAAGGCAATAGAGGAAGAAATGAACAATGACTGCTTGAGGATGTGGGTTGGAAGGAATTCAGAGAGCAAATGATTCCTGAAGGATTAGCATTACAAGCACTGTGGTGAGCTAAGAGTGGCAGGAAGCTTTTGGTGAGATAGAGGTATAAGAAATGGCTTCACTTGGGACAGAGGGCAAATTCAAGGCATAGAGGCTACAGAACAAAACAAACAGATATAGATAAATTGTCTTTTGGGCTTTTTTGTTGACCTTTTGTTTGTTTGAGTGTTTGTTTGTTTGTTTGTTTTTAATAATACAACAGTTCTCCAAAGTGACAACATTTCTATTGTCAGGCTCCCTGGATAAAGGGTAATTTCCACAGACACGAAGAAGTGGGCAAGCAATGCTGGCAGCAGAGGTGAGGGCAGGACACAACACAGGATCCCCAAGCATACACCCAGAGTCAGAGCAGACTTTGTCCTGTGTGTCCCAGGTGACCCCAGGAGGCTATACATATGACTATATTTACGTGTTTACACATTTTCCACTAATGGTCTTTCATTCTACCAGTGCATACTGACTTATTCAAATGTAAATTGGTTCATAATAAGCTTCTAGGGCTCTTGTCTTTAATGATAACGTAACAACTAAAGAGCAACCAACAATTGTTTTCATCAGAATAACATCATTCTAACAGCTCAAGAGGCATTTTTTTTCCTCAAAAAAGATGCTGAGTCAGTTGCTGCTGACATCACATTAAGTTTTCAAAGCTTTAGCAGCAAAATTTCACATGGTTTTCTCTGAAATATGAAAGACCCAGCAAGTCACATAAGGACCTCAAGATTCTTCATGCTGGAATGAACCATAAAACTAATTGTATATATTTCTATACTGAACAAAAGGAATACATCTCATGGGTTGAACTACTGAGCTGATTTGCAGAGGGAGAAGGGCTGGGCTTGTGAAACTACAGAATTTCTGAGACAAACAACCTAGACTAAGCCAATACTGAGATGAATAATATTAAATTACATTCCAATGATAATGAAATAAGCCTAATCAATTTTATATTTACTTATATATATTGTGTACACGTATGTATACATGCAATTACTATGATTTTATATGTACTTATATCTTCATACATATAATAATATAATCATATACACCTAATAATATAATCATATACACCTTTATTCGTGTATGTATAGCATTCCTAGCAAGTCACACTCATGCTTTGCTCCTTTTCTATTCCTTACCCTCACCTGTCACAGAACTTATCAACACTCAGGTGTTAAATGAAGATAATTTTAAAAAATAGTATGACTGGAAAGCTGAGAGATCAATACTTGTTATCAAGAGACAAATCTGGTAACTCAGTTAATCTGTCAAGAAGAAGCTTTGCAGCTGGACAGAATTCTTTAGCATAAAAATATCTTATTTATCAGCTTACTTAGAAAAAATTAAGATTAGTCAATTACTGAAAAACAGTTATTTTTGAACACGTAATTTATAATGTAAATTATTATTCTAAAGTCACATCTGAAATACTTAAGAAAGGTGGAGATTAAATTCACTTTTAATTGAAATACTTTTAAAAATCTTCTGAAAAAAATGTCTTTTGGAGTGTAATATGGACACAAAGAAATGAGAGAAGACTATGCATTATTTTTCAAATAAATTAATATTATTGAATTTCACTTACACATGAAGATCAAAAACTGTTTCCACATGTTTCTATGCATTCTACCACAGAATATAATATTCAAATCTCAACAAAATACTAGGATCCTTATGTATCAAAGCTGGAATATTACAGAGTTTTTCTTTCAGTAAATCATCAAACTGTCTTCATCAAACTGAATCTTTACTTTCTCAGTTTAAACCAGTGTTATTCTGAGCCCTTGCCAAAACATTGTAAAAAAGTGATACACATCCTCTTATTATATATTTTTTACCAAAACTGAATTCTTCCAGAAACACTGAGGAAGAAATTGACATGAAAAATATTTAAAAAGGAGGCGCCAAAGTCCAGCACTTTTGGAGTACTTTTTCTTCTTCATGTCAGGAGAGCAATGAAATAAAACATGAAGTTGGTTAACCTTGTTAGTGGGTGATTTTCCTAACTTCAGGGAAATATTTTAACTTGGAAAAAAGAAAAGGCAAAGAATTCTAAGGCTAGGGAGATACAGAGGTATCAAGGAAGACAAATATGTAGCAGAATGCAACCTAACTTGGAATATAATTGTCTTGTCTAAGACGGACTAGTGAAGTGTAACTGGAAAACAAATGCAGGCGACTGAAAAAAGAAGCCAACAAATCCTGAGGGACTTGAACTCATGTTGAATTAATGAAACTGACTGACTAAATACAATTAATACATAAGATTGCTACAGGACTGCATGAAAATTCCAGGTAATGTGGTCCGGAGGAACTGACAGAACACTCATACAAGAGCCTTTTTTTTGTCTTAGTTGAGAGTGTAGTCTTGACCAAAAGGTTTTTCAATATCTTTAATGGACTTCAATACCTTCTCAAATCTGAGTAACAGTCTGGTTCTCAATCATTAAAAGCTAAACTCTGGCCGTAATTGTGTATATCACAAGCTACTAATATATAGTAATACTGAAGAGAAGTTCTAAAATATTGAATAAATACCATATCATGGAATTTCAAATCCATGATACGGATCACTCTCTTAACACACATGAACTTAGCTTCCAAATAAAAAAATAAATCCATAGCATTAAAAATAGTATGCTCATGTAGCTTTGTGAACATAACTTGTGGAGGGGTTAATTTTGTATATGGGTTATTTATTAAGACATGGAAACATTATTAAATTTTAATAAATAGATGTCTGCAACTGGAAATTTTTACACAGCAAAGTATTAATTTGACTGGTATTACACTCAGATACTTCAGGATTATTTTGTATTATATATATTCAACTTGCTCTGGAGTGGTTCACACTTGTTCAAAAGCCTTTAGGAGGGCAAAAAGTCCTGTCAGTTTTATTCCCTTCACATCTAAAGAAATCAGAATAAAAATAAAACTAATTCCCACCATTTCTGAAAAAAAAAAAAGTCTTTTAGAGCAATATTCACCTTTTTCCCAAGCACAACAGCCTTCTATACCAAAGATTACACAAACTGAACTCGATTGTAATTCTTGCTCTCAGGGAAAGCTGCTTGCTATTTTGCAGCTCTTTGATTTGTGATTCTTTGATTTTTGTAGCCTCTTATCTGTTTCATAATTCACACTCTCCTTGCCTTCCTTAGCAGCAAGTATATTTTATCTCAATGGCAGATCATGCTGAAAATGAAAATAAAAAAAAAAAGAGAAGAAATTTAAAAAATTTAAAAAACAAAATTTAAAAAAAGGTGTTCCTTATGTCCCCCCTAACTTTTTGGCATAGTACTTTTATATCCATTTTTATTCTGGATGCTTAGTACTCAGGTAGTGTTGCTCTGTATGCTTTTGGCACAACACAGTGTTATACAATTTGGCACTTATATTTCTCCCACCGTAAATAATTTTGAACTCTCCATGTAAATTCAGCTTTGTTTCCTATGAGTATGTAGATAGCGAGATGGAGTGTTGCATCTTGGAAGCCTAGCATGTGTGTTGAAGTTTGGTGGGTATTTTGTAAAACACGCTCAGGTATCAGAAGGGTTGTAAATAAAACACTTCAGTTCCTTTCTGTCTCTCAGTTGTGAATTTTAGGGAATTGCTAGCTTCAGTTCCTTTCTCTCTCTCAGTTGTGAACTTTAGCAAATTGCTAACATCCATACCACTTTTTATTGTCTTCTCATTTGAGTCAGAAGAAAAAGCCTGTTTGCACCTAAGAAAATGTTTTCAAAACGTTCTTTTATCACAGAGGGACAACAAACAATACTGTTGAATGATTTTGTCCTTGCTTTCACGGAATGAGCTGGACAAGGGGTGGTCAAGAAGTGACAAGTGACAAACTTTTTTAGACACAGAGAAAACATTTTATTGAAGAAAAAAGCAAACATTTTCTTTGCTCCTCTTTTCACTCCTAATTTGACAATATCCAAACTTAATAACCAGATGCAAACTTCAATTATTTTTAAACCCGGGAAAGACAGAGCTTTTTATATTTGAACTCACTGTTCCCCAAATACTTATCTTATTATGCACAGTATGCAAATAATTATTTTGATTTTCCCTAATAAAATGCGGTCATATAGGGATTGTTTTTGATAACTACTGAATTAATGATAAATTCCTAGCAATGACACCCAAAGGAAGACCTATGCTCCTGGTAGAGTAATAAAATGGTTCTGCTAATTCATTTATGATATAGGAAGGTGCAGGAAATACATGAGTTCTGTGGCATTGCCACTTCAACTGACTTTATAAATCTCTGAAAAAAAGCATGGAATCTTGTCCTGATACTATTATTCAAAATCAACCAAACAAAAAGCCCAGAAACAGCAAAAACACCACCAAAAACAACACATCAGAAGACACCACCCATATTTCTAAAGGTCAAACTTTCAACAATATTAAAAATAGTTTAGTAAGGGATAATATGTTGTACTTTCAGCTTTAATTAATTAAGTATGGATTAATGCTAGGGTGATAAACAACTCAGTTTCTAGAGAATTCTTTATATGAGAAATTCTCATTTTTCTTTCTGAGATTTTTTTGTTTTTAATTTCTTAATTTCTTTCTGGGCGGAACCATGAGAAACAAAATAAAATATTTTTTGTTACTGAACACCATGATTCTTGGCAACAGTTATAAACTTAAATTAATGATACAGAGCTATCAAGACTGAACTTTTGCTGGAAAGTACCATGTACATGTGCATGAAAACTATACAATGTGGAACAGTCATTCTTGCAAGAAAGCTTTAACAAAATGATAGGAAATAGACTCTATCACATGTATTTGTGTAGCCACCAGGGTGAAGTAGCGGTAACTTAGCATTTTCCTAGATAAATGTTATATTATTAATATTCTTTGCTAGCATCCACCTATCTACTGAGAAGATAAATGCACAAATAGAGCAAGTTACTAGCCATTAGCTTAAATATAAATCCATTGTGTCAGATTTCATGCTCCTCACCGACCAGAAAATAAAATATGCACATATCTTCCATGCTTCTGAAGAGAAATAAATTTACTTGTAAAATGTCACAAATCATGTTAAAATAGTTATTCAGATAATATGCATATTTTTTTAATCAGATAGAATATCGTAAAATACCCTCAAAAACAGTAGAACTTTTTGTTAACACAGCTGATCTGTTTACATATTTAGACCGCAAAACCATATATTTTATTTCTTGAACAGAGCTCTACATTTTAACGTGGGGTTTTTTAATACTCACAGTAATAATTTTTGAAGTGAGAGAGGAAGCATCTTGTCACATATCGAAAAAATCAAACATGTATTTTGTTTTGTGTCTTGTGTAAATACAAGAATGAACCAGATGCTTATTAATTAAGTGTGGGCAGATGACAACAAGGCACAATGGTGCATTGCACCAGCTGTGAAGCCTGCACACATTTTTTTCCACCCATCAGTCCATTTTCATATTATCGAGAAAACATTACAAGTGTCAGAAAAAGTGTCGAAAGATAATAAAAGTGAGAAGAATTCATCATTGCTGAAGCTTCAAAAACTTTTACCCGGTTTACATTGCAATCACGTTTTCAGGTGAGAGAAAAAGAAAGAAATTTAAGAAGTTTTATAGCTATTCCAGTTACCTTTTATCAGTCCTCATTTTGCAGACAGTGAATGACTTAGATATTTATGAAATTGCATCACAAATATTATGCCGCCATGATAGAACACACTGTTTTAAGTTTGAAGGACACATGTACTCTTTACAAAACAGCCGTACGGGAAAGAGGCATTTTAAAATTTAGATAGGGTAAAGGCCAAAAATATTAAAATAACAGAAAAAACCCAAACCCAAAACCAAACCAAAATATTTCCATTAGTTAGAGTGGGTTTTGTTTTTCTTTCTCCTCCATTATAAAGTGAATGTATTCTTTGGCCAAATACATTATCATTTTAGGAAACAGTGAAAGTAGTAAGATGGGGCCATGACTCAGATGTAGTCATTAAGGCGAGACAAGAAAAGAAATAAAAAGCTAATTCCCCCTAAAAAGGAAGTCGAGAAATAGTAACTATAAAACAAGCAGTTTTTGTCACAGTTGCTCTTCAAAATTTTGAAGTTTAGCAAAAGAAAAACCTTTTGGCAAGTCTAATCTCATAATTCTATTCCATATAATATCTAAAGAAATCAAAAATGGTAAGACAATACTTGACAAATACAGGAAAAGAGATCATCAGATTCAAGTACTTACAGAGTATATTTTAAATATTATTCCTGTTACCATCTGATAATTTTTGTGATGACAGTATGCTGCACAGGACTCATTGACACTTTTCCTTCCAGAACCTTTCAGAATTAAATGTTTTTCTTCAGGAAGTTGGCTCTATATGAGCTTTTCCAATAGCTGCAAGAAAATTTAAGGCTGCGTAGCAGAGAAAAACTAGATTGCATTACTTCTAAAAATTCCTTCAGCAATCAATAGCACCACAAAATACCCTAGTAAAAAAACCTTTTAATCGAAGTATATAAATAATATCAGAAAATGTGATCTGATATTACCTCATTTACTGCTTAGTTCAGTGGCTTAGCTGTTTGGGGTTTTTTTTTCAGAAAATTTAAAAGGATCATTAAACTAGTTTTGTGTAATTTTATTGGGTTTGGACATTTAACCAAATGAACTTGAATTTCATTTTACATGCACAGTACAATTTGCTTTAACTGCCACTCTCTAAGAAAAATAAAAATTCCAATAAAGTGATCATTTTGATTAGTAGAGACTCCTAAATGTGTGTAGGTTACTGGTAAGCAGTTTTTATTTATAATTTTTTAATAAGGATACTGTATATTTAGTAAAAAAACCGAACATTTTCTTTCTCAGTAAATGAACAATTAACACACCTCCAAATATGCATTTTCAGCTTCTCTTAATTTATATTTGCAAATTCAGATCAGATGGGCCGAACAAGCTTGATACAAGTAGATTTGTTAAGAAGTAGTCTATGGACAGTTCTGTTTTCAGCTTGCTTCCTGATACATACCAGTTTTGTCTGTGGTAGACTTAGATTCAGTAATCTTCCTTCACTATTGGAACCACATCCACAATGTCCACTTTCTATGGGAATATTTCCCCTCCACATATCTTTGAGGCTCACTGCTATGAATTGATCTAGCTATTGAACTATATAAAACCATTAAAGAAAATAAATACTCCGTGCAATCATTCTGTATGGAGAGACTGTGGTCAAAATGCCCAGGTTGACATCACACTGAAGTGACAAAATTCAGTTGTCCCACCCCCCTTCCAAACAGCTGTGACATATTTTTGATGGAGTATTTCTACTTTTTTTAGTTAAATAAGCTTCATTTTGCATAAAATAATTATTTAGGTGAACTAGAAAAAACATCGAGCCATAAGAATATGGCTTCTCAAACTGTCTAGTAAGATGTTATTCTTACTTGTAGGTTTAAACCACCTGAGCAAGAGGAAGATCACATTTTTTTCTTTAGGAAAGAGGTAGAGGAGAATAAAACATCTGCAGAGAGATAGGAAAAACATTGAAAAACTTCTGATCCTGCTCCCTTTGTTGATGAGCAGTCAGACCTTACCACTGTGATCTCCATGGCTATGAAACTTCAGGGACCACAGCCTGTCCTCTGAGACGACTCGTATTGGATCTGCAGCATTATATCTGCACAGTGAATTCAGGAGAAAATTCTTAAGAGATTGCTATTTCATATATGTAGTGATCAGGATTGATATTGGCCTGATATTGGTCAGTCTTGACCATTCCCCTAACAGCAATTTCTCAAAATAGTCTCAGATATACATATACAGTTACAGAGATATATATATCTCTATATATATGTATGTATGTATACAGATATATACACACACATTTACATGTAGACATATATATATATATAAATTAAATGCAATATAAGTAACTGTGCATATTTGTGTATATCTATGTTCAATTCCAGGAGAGATAAAATAAATCTATTCATTGTTTTTAGCTCATTCGTAGTTCAAATACTTTCTAGTTCTGTTAGGACTTTTAAACATATGGACATAGGTTAGCTACAAAAAAAAAATATGGTAATATTCTGTCCATACCTTTGCACATATAGAAGCTTTTGCATAACACAGAACACAGAGCACAGTGCACTGTGCACTTTTTCCTTTCTGCTCCACTTTCATCCAAATTAAGTTTTGATGTTTTCATAGAAAAATTGACAATTTAAGGACTCAGAGTTAATATTGCAACAAAACCACAATGGTAACCTCAATCTTCTCTTCCATGCTTTTTCATCTCAGAGGAAGACTGAAACAAGAGCAATAGTTTGAGTAATTTGAAAGCATAGCTCCTTCAGGAATCATAATGTCAGTGGCCAACCTAATAACATTGAGCAAAAGAATTATGAAATTAATTATTCTGTGTGCCTTCTGATCCCAATAAACAAGTTGAATCACTTTTTGTTTTTCATGTTGGGGAGAACAGCAATGAAAAAGAAACATACCATGTTTCTCTAATGAGGGAAAAGAGTAGCTTTAATTGCTAACAGTCGGTAGGTAAAAACCTAAAAGGTCACTCACCTGTGAAAAAGAACTCATACCCTACCTGAGGTAAGTATCCTACTATTATGACAGGAATTATATTATCTTGTCTTCTTTTTTAAAACAGACATTTTTATGAAATTTTATCCATTAGATTGCCAGTCTCACATTTTTGGTAGCTTCCTTTATCCTACTGACAAAGTGTGAATGATTGGATGACTCGGATTATTAAGGTATACCGTCAGATGTGAATGATAAAGCTATTTATCTGCACTGCTCTTTCAGGAACACAGTAAAGTTATTACTGAAATTTCAAATGAGACGTAAGCCTTACAAGCCCTTTTCTAATAACTACTCTTCAGAAAACTATTTTGAAATCCCTTGATAAAATGTTTAGCTAAGAAATATTTGCTGAAGTGACATTGAAATCAAAGACAGGTATTTAGAACTTCGTTTGTTGTAGCACTGTGTGAATTTAGTAGAAAAAATTCTTAGTTTGTGGTTGCACACACTAGATGGCACTGATAAAGTACTGCCCGATTAACTAAACATCTTAAAATGTTTTTCTTTTATTTGGAATATTTTATTTCAGGATTTAAAAAAGAAATTAAATAAGATAACAACATTGCTTTGCCACAAATAAAAGAAAAGGAAACAATTTAGGGTTGTCCCTGCATATTTTGTAAACCTAGCAGTTTCTGAAGATTGGCTTCCTCTGACAGTAACATAGACACACCACACACACCATGAGAGCCATAGCATTGCTTGCTCCACGTGGAAGCAGCCTAAATTTACACAAAACTGTGAAAACTGCAGTTTGGGTGTTTTCATGGTTTTTGTTTGGTTTTGTTTGGTTTGGTGTTTTGTTTTGTTTTTCATCAGCAGTGTGTGTTTTACCCTGGGAAGGGATAGTATTTAGAAGAGTGATTTCTCTTCCAGTCCATTAGCTCAATCAAAGCAAAGCTTTTTGCCATTCTGATTTCTACTGAGCTGGGCAGGGGCTTGATTCAAGACCCTCATGCAAGGAGAGAGCGTCTCACTTTGTGCTCTCTCTGAGAGTATTCGGAAAGGTTATCCAAGAGTGCAGATAACACATCTGTAAGGCTTATCTCTGCTAATGCTGGGAGAGAGACAAGCTTTTCTGGATGTAATTACCAGAGGAAGAACCACAGCTGAGTACTCTGAGCTGCCCTGCAGTAGAGCTTTTTATCCCCAGATACAGAAGAAAGGGTCTAGAAAGACTAGTCTCACACACCTGAAATTGGTCTCTGTAACTACCCCCTAAAGTATACATTTTTGTATGTACTCAATCAATATACATCACAATTCCATTTAAATAAGGTGATCTCTAAGAATCTGCAAGAATACTGCTAACCATGTGCACAAATATCAGTCATTACCTGTTGCATACAGTTATCTTATTTGCTAAGGACAATAAAATGCATTATTGCATTTCTTGTCATAAAAAATGTCTTCTTTATAAACTATTATTTTTTATAGTAACAGAAAATATGACATGATCTCTAATCTTTGAGGGTAGATAAGGTAATAACAGTATCTGAGGTCTGCTGTTTCCCTATGTTTGTACTCATTTTAGCGTAAACAATGAGACTTATTTCAGAAAATGTGTGGAAAAAGCTATGCTATGGTTTATCGAATAGGTTTTTTTTAATTAAAGAACAACAAAAAACCCCAAATCAAAACAGCTGAGCAGTAACTTCAGTAATTACATATTTTAAAGCTGTTTTAAATGTGCCCTATGAAACATTCTTTCTAACTCCACGGAACTCACTTTACATATGCAGCCCCTATCTCTAGGCCGGTTTTACACGTAATAACAAATAATTGTATTTGAAGTAGTGCACTACACTGGCTGTGTCGTACTCAAAAGGATATGATCCAAGTTCTCTAACATACTCTTTCAAGTCTTCACCCTGTCCTTTGTTCTTTTCAGCTCTAAGCATTGGCTAACTGTTATTCTCATTTTTGAAGAATTCCTGAAGACACAAGAAAATAAATATATATCATATATTATTAAACAAAACAAAGAGATTGCCATGATGCCATGATGCTTGTTTTAACTCACACTACATCTCTGCTTATATAGGCTTTCTGGATGAAAACATTCTCTCAGAATCTTTGATATAAGCCAAAAATAGCATTTCAAAGCCCTAATTTTTAATGCCTTTGCCTTCTATATTTTAAGCAGATGCTTTAATATTATCTGGGCAAATACAGAAATCAGAATTATTCTTACACTCAGCATTGCAATTGAGAAGGTTTGTACAATGAGTTAAAAATAATTTCTTTTTCAGCTGTGAGCATCTCAGCTCATTCACTGGTTAAAATAAACTACATGTTACTACTCATCCCTCTGCTGGAAAGTGATTGACAGCATCTTCTCTGGAAAGCACATGGCAGCAATACAGAATTAAATAAAGATAGGTATATAATCATAGAAAAAGTCAGAAAAAATATCATATCTTTATTAATTGTTTGACATGTGCACAATTTCTAGGGATATATCTAGGAATTCCATTGCCAAAGAAGTGTGAAGATAAAATGTGTCTCAGGGAGGTTAATTATTCCTTGAATTCCCTTTACAATGGACACTTGCATTCATTCCATGTAATAGCCTCTCTCTATGTGCTTAAGAAAGCCATTACTGTAAGCCAAACTGGAATAAATAAAATGAGTAGTTCTTATATGTGGATGTTTAAAGTGTGAAAAAAACCCCAACCCACCAACCAAGCAACCAACCAAAAAAAAAAAAAAATTCCAAATACAAAGTATTTCAACACAGCAGTCATCTGAATATCCTAGACTCTTATCCATTTGTCCTGATCCAGTACTAAAGACCTGGCAAGCCTCCAGCGCTTTTGGTTGGCTGATACATGGATAAGCTTGGTAAAATATTTTTGGAATGATAGACCTATATAATGACTACAATATAACCTGGGGGGAAAAAATACCTTGTACTTAAAAATGAGATGTTTTAAAAATGTTAGTTAGCTTTGTTGAAACTGATTTAAACGAAAAAGAAATAGAACCAGAATTTTTTAGAATGTTGAAGAAAATATTCCATCATGCTGGATGGTCTCATATTTAATATTCTAATCAGCTTCAGAGTAACAAAATGGGTTCCATTTCAGCTCTGTGCACACAAACCTCATATCATATTTACACTACAGCTTGTGTATCACACAACAGGTTTATGATTTTGCCTTACTGTTCATAAATTGACTCAAGAATGAAAAAATTACTGAGCTCAAGCTGTTCTCCTTGGTCCAATACCTTGAACTTCTCAGATATCTTTGTACACAGTACAGAAACAAAGTTCTCAGACCTTCAAGCACTTCGGCTACTGTATCAAGAACCAGGTAGTTTTGTCATGAGCAGTACAAAGAAAGGATGACCATCAGGAAATGTTTTGCATGTTTTTCAGGAATCAAAGCATGCTAATTTGGCCTGTCATGTTTCTGGGACAACCACAGACGCAAATATATGTTCCATCCAAGGACATGTGTTTCTGGAAAGAATGTCTGAACTGGCAATGAAGAGAAAAGTAATAAAATTAAAAACATAAGCAAGTAGTAAAATAAAACAAATAATGAAATATTTAGCACAGGTTTTACACAAGGTCATATATTTTGATGTGGTTATTTCACTGTGAATAGCAAATGCTTCAATAACTAATACAGACAGGGCAGCAAGGGAGTCACACGGCAAGCTTGTTGCTCTAGACTTAAACAGAGAAGACTTTGGCCTCCTCAGGGCTGTGCTTGCTAGGGTGGATGGGATAAAACCCTGGAGGGAAGAGTGACCCAGAAAAGCTAGTTAATATTAAAAGATCACCTATTTCAGGCTCTGGAGTGATGGATCCCAACAAAAAGGAAGTCAGGCAAAAATGCCAGGAAACCTGAATGGATGAACAAAGAGTTCCTGGACAAACTCAAACAGAAAAAGGAAGCCTACAGACGGTGGGAGCAAGGACAGGTAGCCTGGCAGAAATACAGAAAGATTGTCCAAGATGCCAGGGATCAGTCTAGGAAAACTAAAGCACTGACAGAATTAAATCTGGTCAGGGGTGCGAAGGGCAACAAGAAAAGCTTCTATAGGTACACTGGTGATAAAAGGAAGACTAGAGAAA